>BQNB010144526.1:0-16844 GCA_026074375.1 Tanacetum coccineum
GGTTTTTCATGAATGTATGATTGCAACTTTTGTTTGTTAATCATTTAATCATTTCACTATAATGTCTTGTTGGTATTGTAGTTGTTTTGTGGGTAAAATACATTGTTCGTCCCTGAAGTGACACCCTTTCATCCGTTTTGTCTAAACCAAAGACCCTGTAATTTTTAAACGGTGTTTGACCACTACTATGTTTGACCACTACTATGTTTGACCAACATTGTTACCTTAGAGACAAAATAATTGAAACAAGTTTCATAACTAGTACGCTTTCATAATTTGATTCTCTTAAACATACCAAATATACACATAACAAAAAAATTACAAGAAATACATACAATGGTAATTTAAGATCTAAAACATTAGTAATATAAGATAGCACAAAATGACCCATTCTTTGCATTCTCAGCATTGACGTTCGTCTTTAGTAAATGCATCATCCATCTATTCAGCATACACCCTTTTTCCTCTTCAGTGGTCTTCCTTTGTCCACTAGTTCATCACCACCATGGTTTGCAACCTATTTACAAACTAAAAATTCAAGGTTACCTTTATTAACAATATGGTTTGGAACATGTTCACCCTTAGCACCATCAATCTCATTAGGCACATGATCATTCATCCCCTGTTCAACTGCTTCACTTGGCATCTCTACAAGATCACCAGTTTGTTTCCCTATATTGTTTTTCAAATGCACATCTTCTTTACATATATGTTCCTGGCTAACCTAGTCTTTCATTACCTCAGTGCCTTTTGTCTAAATCAAAGGCATTAATGCCAAACATAAGGTCAATCTCAAACAAAGATCTTTTTCATTTGAATTCTTCTCTCTACCTTTTTGCCCTTTTTTCATTTTTGGACTCATCAGACCATGGTGTTGGTATCAGCAACTCACTGTTAGAGTCTGATAAACATACTTCACTTGGTGAACATTCAGTTTCATTATTAGCCATGGGAAGATGTTATGGTATCGTTAATTTTTTTCACAATTTTCTAGAAACCAAGTGAAAGTGTAACTATTTAGATGAAAATGCCATGTGAGGCGGTCTTAGGTTTTTCTCTATTTATGTGAACGGCTGTAGAAAATATAGGCGGGTAAACGGGAAAAGGGCTAAATATAGAAGTGTCTAGTGCATTTGAAAACCTTGAACGTCAGGGACCAAATTCATACATAACCTTATTCAATTTATAGAACATTACAAGTGAATATATGGCCAAAAAAGTCAAACATAGCTTACCTTACACCTTATTTAAGACTAGTGTAAATTATTATCAAAGTAAATTAGTATTGCAATCATCCACTAAAAAATAAATTCACCATCAAATCATGAATGGGAATAAGCCTTTGATATAGACGATTATGATATTTGACTAACCCCGATCGTTCGTCCCAACAACAACCCTCACATACTCCCTGAGACAACCACCATCACCACCCATAGCTTGTTTTCATCTCCAAACCATTACGTTGATAATTGTGTTGTAATACCCATTAGGATAATACCAGTTACTGCTGGTATTGTTCAAACGGACAAGCTTCGTAAAATAGCTGATACTCAAGAAGGTGGGGAGGAATCCTTAAGTCCACACAAGAGTATATTAGAAAGTTATTGAGGATGTGGGTGAGGATGACGATTTTACGCGTGCTCTGTGGCTTAGCTTGGTTGAGTATATCAATGTTGATGGAGGGATTATGACTGGCTATTTAGGAGATGTTAAGAGATTTCTCAAGAATGGGAAAGTTGAGAAAGTTGTTGCAATTATCAAGTCTTGTACTCTGAATGCGTTGGGCGATTTCACAGTCACAGTAACACTCTAAAAAATCCATCGGCGCCGGTACTATAACCATCATCACCACTAATCAAGATTCAAAAAATAAAAACACCAGAAAAAGGACAACGGTTTACCAACGAAACCATCAACTCAAAACAAGTCAAATTTATAAACTCAAACAAAATACCAAATGATTTAGCACCAGTGTTATCAAGATCTAGTTTTAACAACACCACCCAACCATTTAAACATCACCAAAACACCTAAACACAATCAATTGAAACCACCAAATAACCAAACCAGTTAGATTCGCATATTCAGATGATGGTTGTGTCAGATATTTCAGTTTGTGGTGGTGGTGGTGTTGATGGCCGTGAGTTTAAATAATAGTGGATATGAAATACTTTGCATTGTTATTGCCTAAGGTTATTTTAGTTTTAATTATTATTTATTTGTACAGTTATTGTTAGAAAAACGTTTAACCGAATAACATTTGCTCACCGTAATAGTCACAGGATACCCGCCACCGCATTGTGCGGGTACCTTGCTAGTGAATGATAAGATAAGCAT
Organism: Tanacetum coccineum; assembly: GCA_026074375.1. Taxonomy (NCBI): domain Eukaryota; kingdom Viridiplantae; phylum Streptophyta; class Magnoliopsida; order Asterales; family Asteraceae; genus Tanacetum; species Tanacetum coccineum. The sequence goes on from BQNB010144526.1 coordinate 2,341, forward strand.
CATCATTAGTATTCAACTAGACGTATGCAATTTGTATTCTTATGTTACTGGTCATCTTTTTGTGGTTGTACTTTATGTATCAAAATGTGTACTATGTGTTCAAGTAATAACATCATATTCAAACTTATAGAACACGATTATTTATGTTTACCTGTCATTTTTAGTGTGGTTGTACTTTGTGCTGCAAGAGTACTATTGTGGTTGCGTCACCGTCACCGAAAAACGTTTTCACGTCACCGCCGGTTAACCGAAGCTATAATTTCGGTATCTACCACACTTAACAATGATCGCGACGTGATGATTAGATGACGGAAATGACCGGAATGAAAAATAGAAGGAAAATAGAAGATGAATTGAAGATGATAGGAATGAAGATGGTGATGAAGCGTTGGTAACTGAATTTGGAAGAAAAGTGAGAAATAAAAAAAACCCTTTATATACTTGGTTTAAAAAGGTTTAATAAATTTAAATCTTAGATTAATCCCCATAATTAGATCAAACCCAAATGGATGATGGAGATTTGTCCCTCAGTATGTTGGTAAAAATTTATCCTTAAATGAATTTTTCTCATATATTTACATCGATTTCAGCTTCTTTATTTGTTACTCCAACGTTATGGATTGCATTGTCTGGTTTGGTCATAACGTTAATAGGGAGTGCAAGTTTTTTTTGAACAACAGTTAAATTAAAAGGCTAGCAAGAAGTTAGGAAACATTACAAGGAAAGTAAGTTAGGATTCTGCATCCAAGTGACCCAATTAATCTTGGATTTACAACGATTGGAAATCCATAAAAAAGACATTTGGACAATATTATCGAAAATTAGATCCTTTCTAGGCCGAGAAGAACCAAACATGCATTCATTTCTGAACTTCCAAATAAGCCACCACGTCACATAGAAAATGCCTTCAAGAAACTTATTTTTGGTTTTAGATAAATGAATGCTAGAAAACCAACTAAGCCAATCGGTATAGGAGTTCCAGGAGGAGAACTCGAGATCCCACCAACAACAAATTCTGGAATTAACTTGACAAGCAAAGTAACATGAGAAAAAAATGTGGGAAGAGGATTCCACTACCTCATTACAAACGGGACAAAGAATCGAAGGAATCTCCACACCATAAGAAGAGAGGTTTAACCTCATTGGAAGACCATCCAAATTAATGTTCCAAGCAAGAATATTGACCTTAATAGGAACCATCTTGACCCACCTAGTGGGAACATCCGACTTAGGCAAAAAGCATCATCAATACAAGAACGGGTTGAGCTTATCGAGAAATCTCCTGGCGCGTTTAGAGTCCAGGCCCATCGATCAGATATGTTGGGAAGAAGAACTTCAGAAGTGTGAGAGCATAAATCCTAATATTGCATGTCTTTAGCTCCTCCTCTAGGAAGACGCCAAAAAGAGAGATTTAAGGATAAGTGCGTCATTTTTTCTGCCACCAAAATATCTTTACATAACTCCAAGGCAAAAAGTCTAGGGAACTTTGTTTTCAAGCTAGAATCTCCAAGCCAAATGTCTTCCCAAAATAGGATGTTCTCTCTGTTTCCAAGTTTTCTTTTAACTAAAGCAATGAGATCGATACCTTTATGAGTTAGGGATGAGAATTCACGGATCAATTCAAGCCAAAGAGGTTCTGGACGGAGAATTTAGGTTGTCTATAGCACCTTTATCTCCATGAATGGCTTTGATGAAGTTGGACGATAGAGAAGAACCTTGAGTAATGAACTGCCACATCCACTTGAAAAGAAGAGCATGGTTTGTAGCAAAAAAACTAGAAATACCAAGCCCTCCATTTTTCTTTGAAGCCAAAAGTTTTTCCCATCGAATCCATACCATTTTCTTTTCTGATCTATCCATTCCATTAAATAAATTCCTCCTGAGCGATTCCATCTCTTTTAAATTCCCAGCAGGAACTTTAAAAAGCGACATATGATATATAGGAATAGAAGTAAAGACGGACTTAAGTAACGTATAGCGACCCCCAATAGATAGGGATTTAAGCTTCCATTCGGACAACCTTAAAGAAATTTTAGCGGTGATATCCTTCCACGAATTAAGTCTAGACATGGGGGCTCCAACTTTAATTCCAAGATAATTGAAAGGAGGAGAAGACGTTGAACAACCCATAATATTAGCTGCAAAGTCTATATTCTCTTTACTAACACCAATCCCTGCTAACTTACTTTTGTGAATGTTAATTTTGAGGCCCAAATCCATAAAGAAACCATTCAGAACATTCACAATAGTTTTGATATTATTAATATCCCACTTGCTTACAAAAATTGCATCGTTGGCGTAAAACAAATGAGATATCGTAAGAGAATTATTGATGGATATACCTTTGTAGAGGTCGGCATCCAAAACTCTATTGAAAGAGATATGTAAACTTTCTATCACCAAAATAAAAAGAAACTGAGATAGAGGATCTCCTTGTTTTAGACCTTTGTGGAATTGGAACTCCATAGTAGGACTGCCATTAATTAGAGCCGACCCCATAGCAGAGTCAAGACAACCAAAAATCCAACCACGCCATTTGTCTCCAAAACCAAATGACTTGAGCACATCATCTAAATAGTCCCATCTAACGGAATCAAAAGCTTTTTAGAAATCAACCTTGAAAATCATAGCATTAATCTTCTTATGTTTGCACCAAGATATAAGCTCATTAAGAATAAAAGGGCCATCTAAGATCTGACAGTTAGAGATGAAAGAAGATTGAACATCACTAATGAGATCCGATATGACTAGAGACAGACGATTAGCCAAAAATTTAGCTATAATTTTGTATAAACTTCCGATAAGACTAATAGGCAGAAAATCTTTGACATCCTTTGCATCATGAATCTTTGGAATTAAAGCAATAAAAGAAGAATTACGGCCTTGAGGGAACTTACTAGAAGAGAAGAATTCATAAACCGCTGCAACCAAGTCTTGACTTACTATATTCCAGTATTTTCGAAAAAACTCAAAAGTATACCCGTCGGTAGGGCTGAGCATATGGACCGTTTGACCGGACCTGACCGGAAAACCAGACCGGATCGGGCCGAACGTATTTCGGTCCAGTCCTCGGTTCGATGTTTTGGACCAATTCGGTCTTCGGTCCGGTTCGGTACGGTCTTACCAAAAAACCCGATAATTATGCCTTATAGGACCAGACCGGACCAAGGACCAAACCGGACCGGACCGTACCATTTCGGTCCGGTCCTCGGTCCGGCATTTTGGACCATTTCGGTCTCAGTCCGGTCCGGTTTTGGACCGATGCTCGCCCCTACTCGTCAGGACCAGTGGATTTATCTGAGCCACAATCCCATACAGCCTTTTTGATTTCTTCGTAGGAAATAGGGCATTCCAACTCTTCTATTTGTTCTAATCTCAGCCGAGTAGGGAATTGAAAATCGATCTTAACACCAGTGGTCGATGGTTTCGAAAATTGGTTGGAGAAATGCTTAAGAAACTCAGATTTTACCTTATTAGGATCAACAACCCAATCACCATCCTGTAAGATACCATGAATGTTAATCTGAGATCTTTTACTATTTATAATCCCATGAAAATATTTGGAATTTTCATCGCCTTCGATTGACCAACAGACTTTAGCTTTTTGAGATAACTCAGAAGCTTCAATGGAGTAAACGTCGGTCAAATCTTTCATTAACAAAGCCTGTTTGGTTAAGAATCTCTTCATTTCCTCCACCTTGATCTATGAATTTGTCCACCTGAGTAAGCTTACTTTGGATGGTTTTTTAGCTTCATATATCCACTTCTTATTCTCTTTGATCCATGTCTTAATTTGGGCTTTAAGAAATTTGAGTTTCTTTTGCATGCGAGAAATACCATTTGTATCTCCAATAACGATAGAATGCCATGTATCTTCGACAACTTTACCAAACCCTTCCATTTTGAACCAAGAGTGAAACATACGAAACGGAGAAGACCCGTAATCTAAAACCGGCTCATACATTATTATAGGACGATGGTCAGATAAATGTTTATCAAGACATAAACCTGATAAGTGTGGGAACAATACCATAAGACCTTCAGAAATAAGGAATCAGACAAGCTTACTCATCTTAGAGGCCGATTTATGAGACCAAGTGTATGAATATCCTCCCAAAGGAAGATCAATTAAACCTGTTGTTGATATAAAGTTATTAAAAACGTTAGCACCATGTATGTTAAAAGAGGAACTAAACCTTTCGTGCTCCGCCCGCACTTCATTAAAGTCACTAAGAATAACGGTCTCGCCTTCCCATCTATCAATCAAAATACTTAAGTAACTCTATAATTCTCTTTTTTTCGAAAGCTCTTGAGGAGCATAAACTAAAATAACAAGAAGCTTTTTAGAAAAGGGAACCCATGTACCCATGATTGCAAGAAAATAATCCGAAGCAGAAACTTGGTCCTTGATGAATATACTAAGATCCCAAATACATAAAATACCACCAGAATTTCCAACAGAAGAGCTCACAACATGATCAAAAGATTATTTCCCCAAACCGACTTAATGGAAATTACATCAATACTTTCCATCTTTGTTTCTTGAAGAGCAATAAAATTAAGTTTATGAAGCGAACATAATCTGTTAATCCACCCCTTCTTTGCCTTATGACCTAGACCTTGAATATTAAGAGACATAAAATTCATCTATTAACATTACTTTCTCCTTGAGCGCCAATAATTTTAGTAATGTTTTGTAAACATCCTCCCATATTATATCCCATTGTTTGACCAACCTTAACTAAATCATCCATAACTTCTAAGATAGAACCTCTAGAGACGAGCATACTAGTGGATCTTTGTGAGGAAGGAACTCCATTAAGACAATTAGAACAATTCTTTGTTGGAATAGGTTTTACCTTATCAATAGGCGGGTCTTTGACAAAATCTGACTCGTCTTCAATCAGTGTAAAACCATGAGGATGTGAAGGACCTGAATCTTTTGATGGCTGAATATTAACTTTCTTCTTTTGTAAGAGCTCGTAAATATTAAAAGGGTCCTTGGATTGAGGCGATTCTTCATTAGCAGTATTAGGATCAGCTTTAGTAACAAAGTCGTTTCCTTTCATGCAACTAGATTATGAGACTTTATCAACATCTTCGTCATCATTTTGATTATTATGCTCCTGATTCAGATGACCCTCGAACTTGCTTCCCTCATCTGATTCAGATGACTCTTCATCAGAAGAGTATTCTTCGTTAAGAAATTTAGGAACCCAAGCATCAAATTCTTTGGCTCGTAGCCAATGAACTTTTCCTTTCAATATTAATTTAAAACTTTCGTTGATAATTTCATTCATCTTTGTCTTTATACATAGGTGTTTACAAGACAAAGTACTTTCCTCTGATTCCTCCCATATCACTAGTTCTCCTCATTTCGATGCTACTTTTCAGAACATATTATCAGTCCATGCTCTGATTGGAAGGCCTTCTAAAGACACCCAAACAATCCTTTCATCAGAAACAAACGAATTACATGTCGGCTTAATCAGTGAGAACCATGTCCCCACTCCAACATGATTACTGAATTTCTCAATAGCAGCTAGTGAGTCCAATTCAATGAGAACCCAAAGACCTCCAAGGTAAGTTAACTTGACCGATTGAAATCCCTCTTTGGAGATAACGATGTAAAGATTAGGAATAGCAGAAACCTCATTTACTTTACCCATTAACGACATGATAAAGTCATGCTCCTTAGTACATGAATCATCCAAAACTAAAGCGGTTTTGACTCAGCAGACGAATGATTCAAGGAGGCTTCTTTGAGAATAGAAGCAAAAGAACCTTTGTTATTACCTGGATGAATAGCCGTAGGAGCATGAGTCTTAATGATTCCAGGATGATTGTCATTAATCTGATCCTTAGAATTTTGCTTTCTTTCAAAAAGAACCTTGTTTGCATGCAGGTGATAACTTCCTATCCATATAGTATTGAGGTTTTCAATCAAGCGTTCCAAATTAAATACCTTAATGAATAGAATGAAGGCATAACGCTTACCTGTTTTCGACCTTTTGGAAGGTATATAAGCATCAACTACTGAACTGTATTCATTACACACATTCCAAAGATCTTGAGCACGGATGTGATCAGGGAAGTTAGTGCCAAAAACAGATTTGGAAATCTTACTGGTTTGATCTTCCTTATAATTATACGATTTCCGAATATGACCACCCATATCGAACAAAAATAAGACGAATGACAACGAAAAAAGAAAAATCCAAAACAACAAAAGAGTAAAAGAGGAAAAAATTAGAGAGAAAATCCTAAAGAGGATTAGGGCTTCAAAAAGGAAAATCAATAAAAAAACCCAAAAAACCAATCGGATCCCTATGCTCCCGAGGTAGGAGATCGCCTAACACGCTTGTTTAGAAATCAATCAACATGTGACGATCTCAATAAACAGGGGTTATAACAATCACCGCACAAGAGAGGTAGTAGATACAATCGAATTAGGGTTCATGATGGTGGCGGCTGTATTAGGGTTCATGATTGTGTTGTGTTGTAAGGTAGGTAATAAATCCTCCATAACGTTATGAATACCATTGTCTGGTCTGGTAATAAAATCTTAGTCCAACTAGTACTTTTGGTCTGAAATTTTTACAAGTCAAACCGGCCAAATAGATGTTACAAAATACAAACCAAACCTATCAAAACCGTTTGATTTTGGTCCATTCAATAGTCAAAATCACTTTTTATTCATGGTTCAATTTAGCAGATTCTAACACCAATCCTTTAGCTCCTCCAAGGACCAAACCAAAGATCATACTAGTACTCTTTAATATTTATATAAATCATTTTATTTCCACAATATAAATTTTTCAAAACCTCCAAACTATATGCATTTCACTTCAATTGTTTATCACTAATGTAACTTTATTACTGTAAGTTGATATTCCTCAAGTGAAGTTAGCATATGAGAAACATAAAAAAACCTGTAACACTTTTTATCATATATTGGCATACCCTTATATACAGAGAAAACAACATATTTGCATGTGACATCATAATAGAGGGATGGAAATTTGAAAACTAGGAGGCCTAAACTTTATTCAAGGTGGCCGACCACGAATTATATACAAGAACACCCTAACATTTACAATACATGATAAACTACGATCAAAGGACTTTCTTCAATAACATTCTCATTTGTCTTATTTAAGCACTTGTTCTTCATATACAATGTGCTTTAGGATATTTTGTACTCTTCAATTCGGTAGTAGTAACAAAGCATAAATAATGTAGAATAAGTTATTTGTTGATTTAATAGTACTATTATACTCTTAGCCATTATGGTAAATTATTGAAAAAATTCTTTTAAAAAAATGTCTTAGGTCTATGATTTCTTACCGTTTTACATTTTTTTTTGATTTACTTTTCTAGAAAGAAAAAAAAGAATTGTGTTATTCGTCTTTATGGATGACACATCAATCTCTCCATCTATACTTGTTTGTCCAAAATATATATAATAGGTTAAGTAACATAATTACGGAATTTTTTTTTCTTAACTGCATATTCACTACCACTTAGTAAAACCTAATATATGTCAGTTGAAATTTGAGTTCACAAATTCTTTGTTACTAGTTGGCCAAAGTGATCCTTTAGCCCTTTCATTAATTGAACATTGTGAATTAATGAGTTTTTGTCGTGAAATTCAAACTATTAGTTTGGTAAATACAGAATAAAATTTGTGTGCTTGCATTCCTATCTTAGGCTACCCACTATCGTTCTAGGTCCCGACCTACATTTCTCGGCGCCACATCAACTTTCTCTTTCCGGCGACCTACAAACGACTTTTTGTCACTATAAGGCGACCTTCATTTTTTTTAACTTCAAATTTAAATTTCATTAATAATAAAAACATTACATAAATAATAAAAAAACATTACGTTATAATAAAAAAACATTACATATTGTGAATGGTTAACAACTGTCACTTTCAGAACTGTTCTTTACGGAAAGCTAAATCAATTTTTTTTTTTTCGCATTGTCAATGTTAAGGTTATGTGGTGATGATTTAGGAGTTAAAACAGAGAATTAGATAGGATTCCATTGCAATATCTACAGTATTATCATTTCCATAACTTCCTAAATTCAAGGTACTTGTGTAATGTATTGTTCAGGCTATCTTGTACTGATAGATCTTTCAGTTCATATTTAGGATCGCATGCATATTAGGAGAGAAAAGACTTCACTTTATTAGCCATCAACTTGTTCACGTTTTCCCTTTTTCAGAAACGTTGTCGATGTACTCACCAACTTCCAGTTACAGTGCCACCAATGCATTCAAATAGTACGTGGCGCTTTAACCCACGCCCCCGCTGTTAATATCATCATCTTCGTTCCACAGCCTCACATTCTTTCTGCATATATTCTTGTGTCGACATTACTGCCCCGTCCTAACCAAGAAGATTATCCATTTCTTTAAGCAGCTTGGCTTGCTGAACAATACCCGCATGACCGGGTATTATACTAACTGGATTTGGGGTTGGAGGAAGATGGGTCAACACGTGTAACCTTGTGCTACTTGAGAGTCTGAAACAATACACGAGGGACCGGTGGTATTATTCGTACTGGTTTTGGGGTGTAAGGAGATGGTTCAACATGTGTCTGCTAATATAGGAAACGCACAAAGGGTGTTAAATGGAGATCGGAATCATCCTATATATAGATTGGAATTCCCATGTTCATTTTCGTTATGGAATTGAATCTATTTGAGAGTGAGATGGTTCTAAGACGTTGTGTGATATAATGAGGGAGTGGTAAGGGTTATTTTTAACGAAATAATAGCAGTTGGAATTTAAAATTTGAAAATATAATAACGAATTTAAAATAACATTCTTTTATTTAATACATTAATTTAAAAATTAATATAACACTATTTAAAAATTACATTTAAAAGCCTCCAAAGTATATGCATTTCACTTCAATTGTTTATCACTAATGTAACTTTATTCCTGTAAGCTTATATTCCTCAAGTAAAGTTAATAATAGCATATGAGAAACATAAAAAGTCATATAATACTTTTTTTAATCATATATTGGTGTTACCCTTATTTAAGTGAAAAAAAAACAACATATTTGCATGTGACATCATAATAGAGGGATGGAAATTTGAAAACTAGGAAGCCTAAACTTTATTCAAGGTGGCCGACCACGAATTATATACCAAACCCCCTACATTAAATAATTAAACTATGATCAAAGACTTCTTCATATTCTCATTTGTCTTAATTAAGCACTTGTTCTTCATATGCAATTTGCTTTAGGATAATATTTTGATCTTCAATTCTGGAGTAACAAAGCATAAAAAATGTAGCATAAGTTATTTGTTGATTTAATAGTGTATTATACCTCATAGCCATTATGGTAAATTATTGAAATTCTTTAAAAAATGTCTTAGGTTTGATTCTTACCCGTTTTAACATTTTTTTGTTGATTTACTTTTCTAGAAAAAAAAAAGAATTGTGTTATTCGTTTTTATGGATGACACATCAATCTCTCCATCTATATTTGTTTGTCCAAAATATATATAATAGGTTAAGTAACATATTTACGCAATTTTTTTTTCTTAACTGCATATTCACTACCACTTAGTAAAACCTAATATATGTGTAGTTGAAATTTGAGTTCACAAATTCTTTGTTACTAGTTGGCCAAAGTGATCCTTTAGCCCTTTCATTAATTGAACATTGTGAATTAATGAGTTTTTGTACGTGAAATTCAAACTATTAGTTTGGTAAAGACAGAATAAAATTTGTGTGCTTGCATTCCTATCGTATAAATTGGTTACACAAAAATTGTGCGGTTTGCAACATGATCACTTATTACACCACAATGGCATTAGGGAGTTTCTAGGATTGCTTATTTGTGTTTATACTTAAAAGTAAGTACTTTTCAGCTGCTTAAAACTAATCAATTTAAATGTTGTATTTTTCTTATTTAATAAAAAAACGCAAGAGTATTCGAGATATACATGTTTGTCAAAAACTTTTAGTCAAACTCACTTATAAGAAAACTGAGTTAAATATTCTTGTAAACAAGTAATTAGTCTCCGTAAAAATAAAAAATTTGAATTAAGCAATTGTCTAACTGCTTCAGAATGTATTTATTTTACTTGAAAGTGAGCAAATAAACATAAACAGATTGGGTAACACAAAACTACTTCAGCTTAAAAATAAGCAAATAAGAAGAAAAAAAAGGAGATTAGAAAAAACAAGTCATGTGAGATACCCTAAGACCGGGCGTAATAGGCATTTTCGACCGAGTCTTCAAGCAAGGAAGACGCGTCTTGTTTGTTACGAAACCCTGAGCAACGACCAGAAAAATGCAAGACTCGGTCGTTCTCAAGACCGAGTCGTGTGCTATGTGTTTTTGTGTGTGCATGTGCGTGTTTTTGGTGGGGTATAGTTGTGTTTTAAGTAATGTATCTTTTGGTGGTGAGATTGATTTTCTTATTACACTGAAGGGGTGTTTTTTTCCGGTGAATGAGTCAGCTCAAACTTTTGTTTCATGTTAGTGGGAAGGTCCACAAAAACCAATATGTCTCAATTAAGTAGCTAATTTAGACATATTTCCAAACTAGTTAATTTCCTAAATAACCTTTAAGTAAACGGTTAAGTTGGTTGTAAAGAAAAAAAATTGAAAGGACGTTTAGTTAATAGCGGTGAATACGATCTTGAGTGTCCTTTATTGCAATTAGCCTAAAAGATTTTTGTGTCGCTTAGGCTGGACGGTATGGCAAGGAACTCACCTAGGTGAGTTCAAAACTCACGCGCGAGTTTCATCCCACCCACGTAAGTCACCAAGCAAACACCCACTATCATGGTGAGTTTTGGCTCTTTTTTTCGGGCTTGTGATGACAAACTCACATATGTGAGTTTTCAATTTGTCGGCCCCCTTGTCTAAGTTACCGTTTTATATTTAAAAAAAAAAATTTAAAACCCCGCTTTTTACCTATAAATACGCACTAATTCACTCATTTTTTACACAACTCTCTCATTTCATATACACTTCTCACATTCCTTATTTACACAAAATGAATTCGTATGCATTTATGGGCATAGATTTCGAATAAGGAGAAGAAGAAGTTACTAGCCGTAAGAAGACTTTTATTAAACGAGCGATTGCGTTTATTAAGCGTAGACGACAAGCAAACCGACTGACAAGAAAAAGCATAACTCGAGATGGATCAAGTGCAACAAGTTATGAGTTGGATCAGATCATCACAGGCACATCAAAACCTTCGACACGATTTGATCGAACACTTGTCTCGTAATGCTTAGTATACGCTTTATTTGTAATGTCTTTTTAATATTCGAAGTCTATGTAATGTTTTTAATTTATGAATAAAAGTTTTTAATTTAGTTAACGTTTTTTTAAATTTCGTCCGTTTACTTAACGTAAAAATTTATTTTTTTAGTTTATGAATAAAAGTATTTAAATAAAAAAAATGCGAGTAAAGTGAATTTTAGTTGTAAAGTGAGTTCTTATTACGGTTGAAAGGTGAGTTATAAGGTGAGTTTTATTTGAAGAGAGAAAGCTGATGTGACGCTGACGTGTCAGATGAGTTATTCACCTCCATACCATCCAGCCTTATGTAATGCGCATTAAACAAGTCATTAGACATCACACAAGTGGTAACCAAATAACATTTTTCGGTACATAACTTGTCATACGACCGTAACAAATCTTTGTATATCATTAAGGGGCCGTTTGGTTTGTAAATGAGTTTAGAAATAGGTATAAGTTTGAAAGAAAAGTAGGAAAGAGAAAATATATGATTATTTTAAAAAATTATTTGTTTTATAATTATAATAAAATTAAAATTAAAACTTTATATAATATTTTATGATAAAATGAAAATATAAAAAGAAAAAGGGTGAAATGAGAGGTAGGGAAGAAGAGGGGGCCCACTTGTAAGAGGAATGAAGTGAAACGAGTCATTTTTAAGTGGAATCAATATTGATATATGATTGATTATTTTGATTCAAACATCTTCTACCAAACAATTGCATTTAGTGTCAAACCAATTCTTTTCATTCTATACCCGGATTACAAACATGCCCTAATAAAAAATACTGTACTCTATTATTTCGGATAAAGTGGTTTTGCTAAGAGCATCTCCAATGCAAGCTTTTCACAAGACTTTTTACTATTCAAAAAACCTATGTTGATGACTTGATTCATTGAAACAAAAGCTTTACCAATAGTTTTTAAAAGAATGACTTGGTAGATGTTGGTTTACAAAAATGATAAAAGCTATCTTCAATAAATGAGGGCATGTTTACTATCATTTTAAGCACGTATTTATTGAAGACATAATAGCAAAAAGCTTTTAGAAAGCTTTTGTCATTTGATGAAGTTTTACAACAAAGACTTTTTGAATTATAAAAATTATGAGAAATTAATTGTCATAAATAAAAAAAAGTCTTTAATAGGTAGGTAGAAGCATCGGAGATGCTCTAATGGAGATAGGGTTGTGTTAGAAAGACACTCTTAATTTCATAAAGTACCACCACTACTTTTATCGTGCCCTCAAAGTTTACATTGCAACATAGTTTTTTCAAGTTTGTGTTTTGTATTTTTTGACAGTTTGATACTTTTCACTTGTAAAACTTTATAATTTTTGATCCGCACTTTCCGTTTCACAGTTTTATAACACAAACAAAATTATATATAAAAAATCCTTGCGCAGGGGCCATGTTAATCTTCTCTGTATCGTTCCAATCTTCTTTGTATCGTTCCAACTGGGCTAGCTCAGTTGGCTACAAAAGCTATCATTGGGTATGTGAGTTTCCCACCAACTTAGAGGTTGTGGGTTCAAGCCTCGCTGGAAGCATGTGTGAAATATATTATGAGATAGTTGTGAAAAAAATTACCGTTCTAAAAAAAATAAAATAATAATAATAAATAAAAACCAAAAAAATTAGAGAGGCATTAGCAACATTTTAAAGGGAGAGGGGAGGGGAGGGAGGTCGATCCAAATAACCACTCCCATGGAGATATTCGTAGATTATAAATTATACTACGAAACGTCATTGAAACAGACAAGTATAGATTCATGGATCCGTCAGTTTTTTTTTTTTGAACCACATACTCGAGATGATATTTGTTAAGTCAGGAAAACTTAAACGGTACCATGCGTATTTTCCATTTTATATTAATATACAATTAGCAGGCTATCTGCGCGTTGCAGTGACATGTACCTTGTAATTAAAGTTTAGACGCCAACAAAACAAAAAGGAACTGATTAACCGGATAATAAAAAATGATCTTATTTCGACCCGGTTCACCTGTTTTTACCGGTTTCGACCGATCACCTCCGTTTCATTTTTGAACTGATTTCATTTGCTAGCCAAACCGGTTGCTACTCCGATTTTTGGTTGAACCCGTTGGTCCGATTCAATTTTTTCAAAACCATACGTATCATCAACTTGTTAGCATATAAATTGTTTTAAGCTTTGTATGTTTTATTAGCTTGTACAATATGTATAATAACATGTATTTTTCATTTTAAAGGTGTTTTTAAAGTAACATTAATTAGTGTATTTAATTCGTTTATACTTGTAACATATGTGTGGAGGAATAAATGTTGTACATTTTGCTTTAACATATGTTTTTTTCATTTTAGAGGTGTCTTAAAAATAACATTAATTAGTGTATTTAATTAGTTTATACTTATAATATATGCATGAAGGAATAAATGTTGTACATTTTGCTTTAATATTTGTATTCATTAGATAGTTGATTTTGTGGTGAAATGTTGCATTTAAGGATTGTACATTATGTTTTATAACTTGGATTACTTAATTATTTTGTGGTGAAATGTTGCATTTAAATATTGTACATTATGCTTTATATCTTGGATTACCTATTTTTTTGGGGGCATTAAATAAAAAAATAGTGTCTAATTTGCTTTATATGTAATATAGATAAGGTTTTAAAGTAAAAAAAAATTCAAGATGTGCCTTAAACTATTACATACAGAAACTTTTATTTTCTGCATTATTATGTCTTAATTATTGAGCTTAACATGACAAGAAAAAGGGGTGATTGGGTTTTCATATTATTTAGTTTTGTTTGTAAATAAATATTTTTTTCTGTAAAATGATATGAGTAGTATTATACTCCATGGTATGCAACATTGGACATTAGTTAATGTTGTAAATAGATTATCATTATTTGCTAGAATAATTGATTGGCAAAACGCATATATTTGCATTTTTATTTATGCTATTTATCCAAATACTTGTATGTTGCAAAACAAAAACATCATTATGCATATCGAAATGAAGACAATTAAATACTTTCGGACTAAGAGTTTGTTAATCGAATAAAAGTTGTTCCTTGTATATTTAAACTTTTTGTTTACATGAGAAAAGTATACTTTGATTTAAAAGATCAAGTTTTATGTTAAAGCTAATGCATTAAGTATTTGATGGTAACCTTAAGATACTTTTATTTTAAATAAACAGATATCTCAAAGAGATTATTATATCTCCTAG
>BQNB010144527.1:0-16844 GCA_026074375.1 Tanacetum coccineum
GACCCATTTAAGCTCAAGTAAGCTCAAATCATGTTCAATAAGCTCATTTTCTGTTTTAGAACTTTAATAAGCTTCCTTATGATCCTATATAAACTCTTGTTTGATCCCTTGAACCACAAACCCATGCGTTTTTGGTTAAAACCCTAAAAACGACCCATTTTGATTTTCTAGCTAACGAATCCTTTTTCTAAAACTTTTTTTACATTAGAACATCTTATTTAACTTATTTTAATAAGCCATAACCTGCAAAACTCATTTGAATTTCAAAAATATCAAAATTATGGATTTTGGACTTGATTTGCAAATATTTTCATGTATAGGGGCATATATCTTAACTTTCTAAAATTTATATCTAGAGGGGCTGAAAATGTCATTATTCTAAAGTTATAACTATAAGGGGTTGTTTTGCCAAGTTCTAAAGTTAATGTTTAAATTTTATAAACTTATTATATAAAGGACTAAACTTGTAAAAGTTTATAAACCAAGAGTATATATTGCCATTTTTGTATTCTTAAAAATATATAATATAATATTTTTATATAAATTATAAAAATATATATTAATATTATAAGACTTGATTTTATTAAAACCCGACACATTTATCGTTATTAATCAATGATCGACGCATTATAAAACAATTACGTTATATATTTAACGTAATTTATCATCGACTAACTTTTGAAGAAACTTAAAATCTTATCGTATCACGTTACTAGGGAATTTCATGTGAGGGGTTTCATTTGGGTATACGTATTAACGAGTTGGCTGGATTTACGATTTAAAGTGTCCTGACTCCGCAAACGTTTACTACATGACCTCTGAATTATGATAGCCCGAACAGTGATTTAATATTTCCATAAATTAATAAATCAAAGTAAGATGTATGTTAAACTTTATAAAGTTTTGAAAACATAAGCAATCACACTAAGACTTGACATATTACCCTCAGGTTACGTGACGAGGCCGTTACTTTCATTTCATATACTTTTGCCATCAATCAGATTTCCCTGTTAAGATGAGTTCATAGACCACCTTTACATGTTTTTCCAAATCCCATGGGGGATACATGCTATAAACCATGAATACGAGTGTTTTTTCAACTATGTGCTATCCAGATATATTATTGCCTAAGTACCTTCCAGTGCCACTATTTCCATATCATGAACCATTAGTCACTTGCGAGTGAACGCGAATATTGTGGATAGATCTATCGGGGTGTGACGACTCCCGTTGGTGTACCTATACTTTCTGGTACCAATAGCACTATATTTGATTATAATGGGTAACTTTGGCAAGTTACCTTTCCACGAGGACATTTGTTCCTCACTAATGTCACTAAGGTGATTTCCATGTTAACGTATTGATGTCATGAGCTTAGGGCAATAATACTGTTTTCTATGATAATTGTACTCATTGCAATTATTACTATCTATGGGTGTATAACAACGTAACCCACTGTCTATGATGACTTGTATTCAACTATTTATCATAAACCTATGAATTTCACTCAACCATTGTGTTGACCTTTTTAGCATGTTTATCTCAGGTAATTGAGCAACTTATGGCACGGAGTGGCACAGACTTGAAGATGGCTAAATTGTTATCATTCAAACTTTATGTTTCTAGATTTGGGACCTCTGTTTTTGTAAAACTCTGATTATATTGAATGATAACTAAATTTTCTAAAACGTCTCTTTATGAGTTGTTTTCTATGATTATGTTTGTTGATCTATGAAGTGATCCAGATTTAGCATTTTCAGTGCTATATTGTTTGGTCAACATATGGGAGTGTTGGTTACAAACAAAAGATTTGGGTTGCTGTATTGGGACGTACGGTGCTTGCGTACGTGTTACTTTATTTGTGTTGCGATGAATTAGTTTTGGATCGCAATTGGTTAGCGCTCCGGAGGGCTACGGGTAAGGTCTCCGGATCGAATGGGTACGCCTACCCAATATTTGTGTGGTTATTGGAGCGGATGGGTACGCCTACCCAGGTTTGTGTGTGGTCCTGCCCTAATTTTAGTGCTCTAGCTGGTAGGCCCTTTAGGTGCGTAAGTGACATATGGTTATTGATTAGTGGTGATGCTAAGGTTGTTTTCATATATTCACTGTCATATAGCACTATTGTCCACTGTTGAAATATTGGCACAGATTTTGGGTTTAAGGTCAAACCTACGAGCTCACCAACATTATTGTTAATGTTTTCGAGTATCATTTTCAGGTGAAGTGAAAGAAGAGTAGTTTGGTGATTGTTATAGCAGACTTAGAAGTATCCCGAGTGAAATTTCGTTTGAAGTCTTGCTTGCTTGTTGTTTGGTTCTAGTAATTGGATATTTTAGATTATGGACCCCTGTGAGGGCATAAGAATAATTGTAAGAGATTATGGATTTTAGTTGCGATTTGGGACATCACTCGAGGTTGTTCGAGTTTGATGGTCTTCATAGCACTTGAAGTTTTGCAATGTAGTTTTCTCTATTTTGTATCTTGTGTTATGATTGATCATTATGTTGCATTCTTGAGTTTCCGCCATTGTCGGGGTGTGACAAAAAAGTATCATCTGAAGATAATATCACCGACATTCTTACTAAACCCCTCAAACACGAATCGTTTAATTATCTTCGTCTAGGTCTAGGAATGAGGGAACACATTTCGTAAATCGTTCTCTTCTTTTCTTCTAGTCTCGATTCTAGTCTATCCTCTATCCGTGTGTCGTGACAACTTAAGTACTTCATCCGAAGTATTTTAAGTATTTTTAATTAGCGAAATGCAAATTAAAATGTCACTTCTTTCAAAAAATTCGTCAAAAATAAGTCCAAAACCCTTTAGCTGAGGACGGCCCCCGTAAATATGGCGGCCCCTGATTTATTGGGACGGCCCCCAGATATTTAAGGGAGCATCGGCAACAGGGACATAAAGGTCTGGTCACATTTTTTTAAAACAAACACCCCCTTCTTCTTCCTCTCCTGCGACTGACGAACCAAAACCACAAAACCTTAAAATCTTCCATTAAAACTTAAATTGAAAGTGAAATCAACATCAATCATCATCTATAACATCATACACAACAACAATTGTAAGTAATTTTATCAATTTCTTCTCAATCTGTGTCTAGGATTCTATTTTGCACAAAATCAAAATTTGGGGGTTTTAAAATTTTTATGTATTTTCATACGATTAAGACTAGGATAATACAATGTATAACTATTATGCTTTCCGTAGACTTAGAATTTGCATAATTGAGTGTGCTTGGAAAATTTTCGACATGAATAAAACCCCAAATTTATTTTTGAAAAATTTCTCACGTTAGGAAATTCATAAAACTATTTTAATGCATTGTTAATACATGTCAAAGATGTTTTTGCACTCAGGCATAATGAACTTATGGCCATTGTTCAAAGTATATAACTATATATTTTTCGACGCGTTTGGTTAAGCAAAATTAAATTAAGGAGTGCTTGGGTTAACTCATAGGTATTTTTGTTTATAGTCGAGTAAACCGCCACTCCACATTTGTTGCATATAGACACACACTAGGCAACAACTTTTGACACTTCAAATTTGAAATGATATGTATATTAAAATTTTCATTTTGTTGTCATTAGGTGAAATTATGTCTGAAGCCGAACTTGAACTAACCAAAATCTACATTCCTCAAATCTCAAACGAAAAATACATCCATAGCTATCTAAAACCCATTATTCGAAATCTAGAATCTAGGAAAATTCACGAAGGTCGAGTAGGTTCTCCGGAATTCATTCGACACGATTGCATTTAAGTAATGTTTCAAATAATCCAACTTCAATGTCTTTACGATGTTGAAGAAGAAATATATCCTAGATTCTTATTGGAATTATACTCTTCAGCCGAACTCATAAGAAAAAAATGACCAAACTCTTTCTCTAAAATTTTAGGCATTAAATAAATCATTCAAAATGTCTCTTGAGTATCTTGCATACATTCTTCAAACACCGTTAAGAGGAGATTGCGACTACTCGGATGAACGCTCTCTTGAATCTCTAGGTACTAATCAAGAAATAAATGGTCCTTACCAAACCAACATTTCAACACCAAAAGAAATCATTTACAACATCGCAATCAATGGAAAAACCATAAATCCCAACAAAATTCACAAACATGAACTTCGTAATGACATGAGGTCTTGGAATGAAATCATCTGTCAAAATGCCTTAGGTATTGGAGAAAACTCTAATTATCTTTCGGCATCATCATGTCACATGATATATTGTATCATGACAAACAAACCATACAACTTCACCTATTTACTTGCCAAGCGAATCACAAATATTAAATATCAACCCAACTTACCAATGCATTATGGCATGTTACTTACTCGTCTCTATAACCACATCATATTATTGAAACCATGACTTCAAAAATCTAAATACTTATCCTATCCGCATAACATGTCGCCTCTTGAGCATTCTGATTGATTCTATGTTAACGCCTCAACATCAACTAATGAAGATGGATATGATGGTTCAATAATCACAAGTGTGATTTAGGATGAAACTGTTTCGACATGCTAGTATTTATTTCTTTTTCTACTATGATGAATATTTGCAACTTGGATATATTGATACATCGATACTATGCTACCTTGATTTGCCTTAGATAATTATTATAGAATTATCATCTCTAAGCTATGTATGCATGCTTATTCTCTTCTTACTTGCATAATGCATGCTTGATGCTCCTTCTTGATCATTATGTTTTTGCTTGATCACATAATTAAATTAGACTAGCTTGCCCATCTTATTTGGTATTTAGCTAGATTAGTTGATTCTTAGAAATTAGGAATTGCTACAAACAGCCACCTCTAGCCTTTCCTTTTTTTCTACACAGAGTTGAAAAATAAGAAATACTAGGAAAATTTCGTAACTCCCAGAAAATGTCCCCCAAATACATAGGACGACCCCTTATATATCTGGGACTGTCCCAATATTTATGGGACCGTCTTCATCAGGGTCACAAAATTTTTACTATTTTTTTTTCTGAACCATTGACCCTCCTTTCTAGCTCCAGCTGGTCTTTCTCTGTTTAGACACACACACTTTGGAACCTTAATACACCGAACATCATGCTTTTCTAAAAATATATCATCTCATAAACTACATAAATCCTTCCTCTTCTTCATTCTTCATCACATTATCATCTTCTCTCTTATTCAATTCTCATTCCTCATGTCTTCTTCTCAAAACCCCCCTTCCAACTTCTCAAGAAAACATCGAATCTCTATAAGAGAAGTTTGAATAAGAAACACCCTTCTACCACCTTCACCTCCTCTATCACAAAATGCCTCACCACCTCACTCTCTAAGAGTTGCTAACCGTCTACCTCCATCTTCTCAATCACAAAATCCACTTAGGAACCAAATAGTGAATGAATTCAATCAACTTCATCTCCACCATCACCTATGATTTACCCTGCTACTCTTGATCAAGTCAACTTTCATTCGGATTTTTGTCATTGTTGCATGTACAACCGAAGTCTATTTCATACATTAAGAGATGACCTCAATCGAATTAAGTTCCTTATCACTCATCCTCCTACTAGAGTTCATATCCCACAAAACAATGCCTCACCAACTTTTCCACTCTCACCTCCTTACAATTAAACATTCTTATATGTTTAACTTCTTTGAATAAATGACCATCCATATTTTGTTTACGGCATCTCCTAGACTTCAAGAATCAACTAGTCTAGTTGTAGTTTAGGATGTTTATTTGTTATGTTTCTATGTTTATTTTCTAGTCTTGTAAAATTCATACCTCTAATCTATGAATTTATCTCAATTTTATGAATGAATAGCTTTATCTTATTAGTATCATGGGTGATTTGAGTGCATATTTTCTTTGACTACTTCTATTTTTTAGCCAGATTTATATATTTGTCGTGATATTGCTTCAAGTTAGAAATATATCTTGCACTCGTCTTTCTAACTCGTTTTTATAGCAAGTCACCATAGCTCGATCCCTTGGTGTCCTAAACGAGGGGGAGTATACATTAAGGGTGAGCGTTAGCATCGTCGATTCTTTTCTCCTCTCTACTCGACGACTAACATTTTTGATTCGACAAAAAAGGGGAGAAATAAACTAAAACTCATTAATAACTTGTAAACTTTATTTTTATATAAAATGAGTTTATATTATGTCATCATCAAAAAGAGAGAGATTGTTAATACAAATAATGTCTAAAACGCTATTTATATTTTTCGACCTCTACGTTTTGGAGATGACAAAATGTAAAAACATTCTACGATAAAAATAAACGTATACACGTAATTAGTCGTAAATTTCCATTTCGATGTAAATCACTTAAGGTATGTATAAACAAATCATTAAACTTGAGTGATCAAAGATATATATTTTTGTCTTAAACTTTACATTTTTACAAATGTAATAAAACCTTTTTATAAAAATAAAAATATAAAAAATATTTTTAGTAATTAAAGAAATGTTTTATTTACTTATATAAATTCAAAATCTGGTTTCCCCCACTAAAAGACAAAAAGATGAGCGTCTACCTAGGGACGGCTCCCTTATAGGTGGAACGACCCTAAGATATATCTGGGACCGTGGGACCCTCCACAATAGACGTTGTCCTATCTCTTGCCTATAAATACTGCACTATTCCTTGGCAGTTTTTTAACCTTTTGCACATAGTTTTCTGTCATACTTCTTGTTGGGAATTAAAGCCTTCTACAACTTAATACTGCTGGTTCAAGTTTGTTCTGCTGCTGAAGATTAGAGAAAATTGTCTAAGTCGTTAGTGCTGCTAATGTAATAGTTAGTGCTGCCAGTACAAAGTTAGCACTGTCAGTTTATTAGTACTGTTAGTTATATAGTTAGTATTGTTAGTTATAATAGTTAGTACTGCTAAAGTGAGAGAGAATTGCAAAAATGGTCCTTGTGGTTTGGCCAAATTGCAGATTTGATCCGTCGAATTTCGAAATTGCAAAAAGGTCCGTATTTTAGATTGGCTCTAGCTAAGATTAGGACTCGACATTTAGCTTAGTGTCAGAAATTGCTATAAGCAACGTGTAACGGTTTTTTCTCTGCCTAAAGAGAGCTTGTTGACATAGTGAAATCTCGAGTCGGATACTCGGGGAGTGGAGTAGGGCGAAGAAGAGCTTCGTAGCCGGACCACTATAATTCTCGGTGTTGTGGTTTGATTGTTCTATCTCTTGTCTCTTGTCTTTCATTTTATATCTCGTAGTTACTATTTATATTATGTTTGTGTTGTTTGTAGTTAGATATATTGTTTGTCCATATTGTTAATCTCACATAAACACGAATCTATGATTTTTATAAGTAAACTTTTAAAACGTTAATTAACGGGTAAACTATTCAACCCTTCTCCTTCTAGTTTCCACATCAAGATATGACTAGCTTTGAGAATGCTGATTTTGAGTTCAAAAGTAGAGTTGATACCTTCACAGATAAAGATCATGATTCAAGGTTGTCTTAAGCTTTCAAAAGGAATTCTCAGCGTTTTCGAGATTACAAGAAATGAGATCCAAATCTAGCCTATCATTACGTAAGGGGAGATTGTTGGAATTAGAAATAAATTCCATATTGATGTAAAGATAGTTTATAGCTAGATTTAGGAATGATGTTCTCATTCAGTTATAGTTTAGAGACTAAAAGTGAATTTATTATATACTTAGCAACATCACTAAGTATATAATAAGGCTTAATGCCAACGTCTGATGTAACAACAACACAATCACCTCATTTGTATCAATATCATATGAGAAAAGATTAAAACACATTTTCTCTCTTTAAGCACACACACTAATTACACGTTGATTTACACACACTAATTCATCAATCATGATCATATCCTCTAATAGAATGTATGTTTTTCATTACAAAAAAGAGAAAAATTATTGATTTATAGACAAATACTTCTGTCAAATTTAGGATGGATGTTTAGTGTTCTAACTTTGATATCAATGTTAAATCACATGTGATATGTAATTCGAATATTAGTACAGTTAAGAAAACGTGAAAAGACATTTTTTTTGTCGAAAGTATATTAAAGTGCCTGTCTATAGAAAGATAATTAAATGTCGGTCGTGACGCTATTATTTGTTTTGTTTAACGATTAACGATTCATGAGATATTAAGATTATAAAAGATAGTTGTAATTGAATTTTTAATTTAAATACTCCCTCCGTTCCAAAACTATTGTCCCCTGATAAAAAAAAATACACAGTTTAAGAAAAATATATTTATTACTGCTTTCTCTTTGTTATTTTTTAGCAGAATGACAGTTTACCCTTAGTTAATTAATTAAAGTCTTTTTTAAAGTTTGTAATAATACTTTTAAATAAGAGTAATATAGTAAACTTGATCAAACTTTTCTATCTATTTTTAATAATGAACACAATTAAATTAAAACATCCTAAAAAGGAAACACAAATAACTAATTTGAAGTGGATGGAGTATTAATTAATATATCTTTATTTCTCAACAAATGACTGATATTTGTCATAGTATGTGAAAAGAAATTGATATGTAAAATAACTCTTTTCATAAATATATTGTGAAAAAGATGTGTTTTTTTGATAATTTAAATATATAAATGCATTTTTAATTCTTTTACTAGTTTTGCTATTTATAAACTAAAACGAGGTTCGTCACCCGCGTGCTGTCGCGGAGCGCGCAAGACTATTTTTGCAACGGATCGATAACACCGAGTATTAGTTGTCAGTCGTTGGGACTCAGCGTGCAACGAACCGATAGCCTCAAAGACTATTTCCGTAAATATTTTCAAATATGTATTAAGCTTCAATATTTTTTATAAAATCATACGCATGTGAGAAGCGTTGCAATATTAGGGTCGTTTTGTTCGCAGTTCGACGATCTTTTCAGTGACATTTTTTTTCTCGAATAATTCGATAGAAATGCGCTCCAGGTTTGATAAATAACGTTTGTTATATAAAAAAGTTGTTGCTAGGTTAAAGTTCAAGGTCGGGTTTGTAACGTCTAACATACTTCAGGGTGCGCTTTGTAAATTATTTTTTTAAATATGTATATTAAACTTCAGCATTTTTTATAAAAGCGTACGCATGTCAGAAGCATTGTAATATTGAGCGTGTTTTGTTCGCAATTCGACAATATTTTCAATGACATTTTTTTCTGAATGAATCGATAGATACGCGCTTCATATTTGATGAATAAAGTTTGTTATATAAAAAAAGTTGTAAATATGTTAAAGTTCAGAGTGCGTTTTGAAAATCGTTTTTTTAAATATATATTAAACTTCAACAATTTTTATAAAATCGTACGCATGTCAGAAGCATTGCAATATTGGGCTCATTTTGTTCGCAATTCGACGATCTTTCGAGTGACATTTTTTTTCCGAATGAATCGGTAGATATACGCTCCATATTCGATAAATAAAGTTTGTTATATAAAAAAGTTGTAAATAGGTTAAAGTTGAGAATGCGTTTTGAAAATATCTATTTCTTTTTTTGATAGTCGTGCATTGAAGAATATTTTATTCCAAAACCTTACCACTGTGTTTGGTACATGCCTATAGGAATCGCGGAATCACAATGATAGTTATAGCAAGTGTTTGGTTAGTTACTAAATCAATCAAAAAATGATTTGGTACCCATAGAGTCATAGAAGGGAGATGATGTACCTTTTCTTAGCCATTCCTGTGGGTCTCGTTTTATTTCACCTATAATGTACAAATTCTAACAACATATAGCACTTTTGATTGATATTGATACCAAAACTTTATTATTAAACCGAACAACAAAATTAAAAATTCTTATATAGTTTTTTTTTTGGAACGGCAATTTGTGGCTACATGGCCCCTAGGCCAGAAAGCGTAGCGAGCAAAAAAATTCTTATATAGCTATTTCATTCTTTTTATAATCATACTAATTCCAATTGTGCACAAAGCAAACGAAACGCAAAGGATCATGGTAGAGAATTTGATAATGAGGTACATTTGGAAACTAGAAGGGGGGGGGGGTTGAATAGTTTACAGGTTCGTTTTCATTTTAAAAGTTTGCTTTCAAAATACTTAGATTCGAGTAGTATGTTTAACCAACCAACAATATGAATCAACAAAGTAAATATCTAGACTAATAGTAAATAACAATCACAACAATATAAAGAGATGAGAGAAGGAACAATCAAACCAAGACACCAAGATTTATAGTGGTTCGGCTACGAAGCTCTTCTTCGCCCTACTCTACTCCTCGAGTATCCTACTTGAGATTTCACTATGTCAACAAGCTCCCTTCAGGCGGAGAAAACCGTTTACACGTCGCTTACGTTATTTTCCGACACTAAGCTAAATGTCGAGTCCTAATCTTAGCTAGAACCAATCTACCACTTCACAATCACTACACGATCACTAGATCTACACTATCGGATTTACACAATATACGAATCACACAGATACACAAGATAATTACAATAAAGATTTGATACTTAGACGAAGAGAGGAGAGATCACTAATTAATACTTTGTTTCTTGGAGAATACGAGTGTTCTTCTCTTGCACTTGAATGAGAGGGAAGAGATGAGAAAAAGATATTAAATCACTTGAAACAAGATCAAGAGATGTTAGTGATCAAGATATTTAGTGAGAGAAAGAAGGTTTTTAGAGAGAGAAAGAAGTGTGAGAAAATTCGTGCAAAGAGTTCTAATTTTCTGCAAAGAATGGAGCAGTATTTATAGGCAGGAAAATTCAACGGTCACTGGCGGCGGTCCTGGTGGTCTCAGATATATAAGGGGGCCGCCAGGCCTACAAGGGGGCCGCCAGGTAGACCACGCTTCCTTTTTTGTCTTTTTGTGGGGAAGGTTGTATCTGGTATAGAAGCTTCTATTTTGGGGGGAAATTTTGAATTTCAAATTTTAAGTTTTAATAAAACTTTTCTTTTAATTAAAAAATAATTTGTATAATTAATTTTGTGAAATTCTTTTGTAAAAATATAATGGATAAGAGAAAAATAATTTTCTTGATCACTAATCATGCTTAATGATTTGTTTGTTCATACCTTAAGTGATTACTAATCTTAGAAATAGAATTTTACGATTAATAATTTGTAAACGTTTAATTTTATCGTAAACGTTTTTACATTTTGTTATTATCAAAACGTTGAGAGGTCGAAATATATAAATAATGTTTTAGACATTATTTGTATTAACAGATGAGATTTGATCACTTGAAACAAGATTAAACAATGTTAGTGATCAAGAGATTTAGTGAGAGAAAGAAGGTTTTTAGAGAGAGAAAGATAACAAAAAATTCGTGCAAAGAGGTATCTTTTTCTGCTGAGAATAGTGCAGTATTTATAGCTAAGAAATCCCAACGTCACCTGGTGGCGGTCCCGACGGTCCCAAATATATCTGGGGGCCGCTTAACCACTAAAGGGGCCGACACTAGACTGACGCTACCTTTTTGTCGTTTTGTGGGGAAGGTTGATCTTGGTATGTTGTTTTCTATTTTTGGGGGAAAAACTGAATTCAAACTTTTTTTTAAATAAAACATTATTTTTACTAATAAAACTATTTTGTATATTTTGTAAAATAGTTTTGTAGAAATGTGATGGTTAAGAAGAAAAATTATTTTCTTGATCACGAATCATGTTTAATGATTTGCTTATCCATACCTTAACTGATTTATGTCGAAATGGAATGTACGATTAATAACATGTAAATGTTTAGTTTTATCATGAATGTTTATACATTTTGTCATCTTCAAAACGTAAAGGAGTCGAAAAATATAAATAATGTTTTTAGACATTATTTGTATTAACAATCTCCTCCTTTTTGATGATGACAAAATATAAACTCATTTGAGATAAAATAAAATTTTCAAGTTATTAATGAGTTTTAATCCATTTCTCCCCTCCTTTTGTCGAATCCAAAAAGGTGAATCGTCTTCAGATAGAGGAAAAGAATTTGACGATGTCAATACTCCCCCTCGTTTGGGGCACAAAGGATCGAGCTTATGAGATTTTGCTATAAAACTGAGTTAGAAATACAAGTACAAGTAATATTTGTAACAAGTAGCAATATTTCAACAAATATATACAAGTCTAATGATAGAAATAGAGAAGAAATAGCCATCGAAATCATAATGCTTATAGATCACCCATAATAATAAAGGACCATACATTCATCATAGATAAAATTCATACATGCATAACAAGACAACTTCATACATAAAGTAAACTTATGCATGATAATATGAATTTCTTACATTACTTAGATATATTAAAATTAAACACTACTACCCTAATGGTCTTAATACTTCATAGATCCTAGATGATTCTTGAGTCATTGATAATGGCTTTGAGCAAAAGGTTAGGTAAAACATTATTTAGAAGTATTGAAGATGTTTTAAGGATGAGGTGGAGAAGGTAAGGCAATGGCGAAGGTAAGAAGATACTCAATGTGAGCAAACATTAAGTTCATCTCACCCATAAGAGAGAAAATGAGATTTCAGTTGTGAAAACAAGAAAGACAATTTACCCCATGATATTCAAACGTGTTGAAGTAAATGAGATGACCTATGAGAGGTGGTTGAGGTGGTGGTTGTGGTGAAGGTGGTGAAGGGGTATCAAGAATGTGATCAAGAGGAGTGATTGAGGACAAGGATAGAGTGATATCTAAATATAGATGACTTTGGAGTAGAATTGGGGTTGAAGGTCTTAGAGGAACATCCATGATATCATTAAGAAAGGGATTGGATGGTTGAGGAGAGGGTGTGTCATTAGAGGAATGAGGTGAAGATTGAGGTTTTAACTCAAATGAGGAAGAGGTAGTGCCAAAGGTAGATGATGTATCTTTGGTTGATGGAGAGGAGGATTTTGTTATGGGAGAAGGTGTGGTAGTGTCATATTTTTCACTAGATAGGTCCACAAAGAGTTGTCTTGGTAGAATAATGGTTAGTTTGATTTTCTTAGAGGGGTTAGAAGAAGAAGCTTGTGTGGATGCCATGGAAGTAGAAGAGAAGTAAAGAAGATGATTGTGAAGATGATGAAGATGGTGAAGGTGATGACTATTTATTTTGGAGGTAGTGGATTAAAGAAGTAAGGCATGGGAAGTTGAATATTTGATTCCAAAAGGTGTTTAAGAAAATGCAGGAATGTAGCTAAGCTATAGAGTGGATAGTCAACTACACAGAAAATCAAGAGAGACACACTAAAAAATCTCGTGATGCCTGATGGCGGTCCCGGATATATATGGGGGCCGCCCAATATTTATGGGGGCCGTTCTCTAGAAAAACAAAAAAATTCCTAGGTTTCCAGACCTTCAATCATGTGCAGAATCATGCTATCCTGGAAATTCTTTTGCATCTCAATCTATTACTTCAAGAATCATCTAATACTTCTAACATTTTCAAATTTAAAGGCTAGCTATACTATTTGGGAAGCAATTATAGGCATATGACTATGAAACAAATAAGTATGCATAACATCATAAATTTAACAAATAGCATAGAGTGGCAAAAGCATGCAAATAAGTTTAGGATGATAAAATGGAACGATCATCCAAGAACTACATTGCCCAAACTAATTTCTAAAAATCCTACCAAATAATATAAGTTAAAGTGCCAAAGCATAGATAGTAAAAATAAGTACAGATTCGGATTGAAACTAACCTTTAAAATATATAAATAAATATATGATAAGGATCAAAATCCATAAAATCAATAAAACCGGAAGTAGTATATGATGTTCCCGGGTCGTAGTCCCAACGAGGAGTGAATTAGAAAGTCGAAAGTCAGTTTGATATTTGATGTTTGAATATATAAAAAATTTGGACTTGGTTTTTTCTAATTAAAATGCAAAAACGATTAAGGAAAACCTAAGAACGAAAGCTAGAATGATTTAGACCTAAAACTTAGAAGGGAAAGTAAAAAATGCGAGTTAAAGAAAACTAAATTATCAAAAACTAAACCCTAAATGATTTTTTAAATTTTTAATAACCCTAAATTACTAAATTAAAAGAAATATTAAAGAAAATCCTAAAACGAAAACGTTTAAAGTTGAAAAACGGAGAAAACGAGAACGGGGATCGAATCCCGTTCTTTAAAAAGTGAAATTTTGTAAAAATAAACCTACGAAAGCAATTCTATTTTTCCTAGATACTATATGATAAAAGAAAATTTTGAAAAAAAGAATTATATTTTTTTGACTTTTTTTTATAATTTTTTATGAATTAAAAATGATTTTAAACTAAATAAAAGATTAAAAATAGTAAACTTAAATGAAAAATTCTAAAAAAATAAAGAAAAGTGGATTGAAGGATGCTGGTTCTATGAAAAAAAAAGCTGGAAAAGAAAGCTTATAAATAAGCTGGAAATAAGCCAAACGAGCTTATTAGCTAAAAAAGAAAAAGAGACTATAAAGATTTAATTGTGCAAGATGTGAATGGATGAGCTATTGTAGCAAAGTGGTTAGTGTGTGTTGTGGTGTGTCGTGTGTGCAAAGGGGGAGGTCCAAGGTTCGAGCCTGGGCCTCTCTTTTTTTATAAAAACTTTTTTTTTCTTTTTTTTTAAACTTATAAAACTAGAGAAAATAAGCAATATTAACAAAGAAAACTTTTTTATAACTTAAAAATAAGCAGGAAAATAAGCTGAAAAGTAGGGGCAGAATGACTAAACTATACTAAGGTCCTAATGAGCTGCACTAAGGGCTTATCTAGGGAAAATAAGCTAAGGCAAAATGAAAATAAGCAAAGATAGAAAGGCACCTATATCTAATAAGTAAACTGAAACAAAAATAAGCACAAAAACAAAGGCAGATAAGCTGAAAAAGCAAATAAGCTAGGGGCTAATCAAGCTAACTGTTATGCTTTTTAAGGCAACATAAGCAAGAGAAAATGAGGAAATAAGCAAAACAAAAGGGCAACTAAACCTAATAAGCTATTCTAAGCAAAATAAGCAAATAAAAATAAGCAGAAAAGCTAAATTAATCAATAAGCACTATGGGCAAAAACTGCATACAAACAGCCACAAGGGGCACCTTTTGAGCTTAAAATTAAGCACTAGAGGGACTCTTAAGGTGAATGGCTTATATGAGCTTATATAGGGGCTTATTGGCTTTCTAGAAATGCAAAAATCTAAGAGTATGGATAAAAAATAAGCAAGAAAAAGGGCACAAATGGAAGCCAGTTTCCACCAGGGGATTTTGTTGACAATTTTAAAAGGCTAAAGCTAGGCCCAAGAATAAGCTTCAAAATAAGCTCAAAATGGAAGCTAGTTAAAAACAAATGGAGTTAAGCTCCAAAGTGAGCTTATGCTTTCATTTTTAGATCCTTAAATCACCTTATTCTAACCTACATTAGCAATTGAAAACTGGATTTAAAGCTAGGAAAATGACTTGATATTTAAGACATAATTTAACCATGACTTAAAAGACAAATGCACACACAATCAAGGCCTATTCCACTGCATTTGAAAGACTTAAAACAAGCAAGAGATCAACTAACCAAATAAGCCATAATATAAAACTTAAGAAAACACAGATTCTAAGCTTGCATACTTAAAACATTAAAACTTAATTTAAAACTTGAAAAACTTATAAATACTGATTAAATCTACATGAAAAGGCTTGGCAAATTTGGAATGATAACCCATAGCAGTTTTATACCTATTTCTACCCACTTTGAGCCCTTGACCCAAACACCCCCTAAACTAGGTTTTTGCAAATTTAAACTATAAAAAGTGAAATTTTAACTTAAAACTTGTATAACCAGGTTAACATTAACATTCAGAAGCATAAACAAAATGGTTTAACACAATTTAGGTAACTAATTAAGCTAGAACAAAGGAACAGTTTCAAGGGAATATAAAAGACAATTTTTGCAAATACTTAAATTTTCATTAAAAGACAAAAGTTTACAAGATTCAAGAAATAAAATGACAGAAAATATATAACTTAAAAAACATTAAAAATTAAACTAAAGCTACTCCTAGTTATTACATAAAAAAATCTCTTTTATGTCTTCTTTATCTTATATAAGCAACAAAGGATTCTTTGTCTTCTTTTTCTTGTGTTTGTTGTGCTTCTTTGGTGAGGAGAAACCAAATGCATCCTGACCCTTGAATTTTCTTTGGAGCCCAAGCAATGCAATCCTAGCCTTTGAGTGATTTCGTCCAATAGAATGGTAGGGGATTGCCACAGTGTATACAAGCCATGTGGGGGTGTGAGGTTAGGGAAAGGGACGAGTTTGGCTGGTTGCTAAAGTGACAGACACACACACGCATTATGTGGAAGAAGTACAGTGAATGAGGCTTTGTTTTGGCAGGAAGGGACTTAGTAAAAAGGGCAGGGGTGGAGTTTTGGGGTTTTGACAAAATTGGTCCTTCCACTTGTGTGTTGTTATTGCAAATTATGTCCTTGTGGTGTAATACTTCTTTTAGGTGTTGGCAAAATGAGCCCCTGAGAGTGTTAAGTTGTATTATTACATGTATTATTACATGTATGGTTTTAAAGGTAAAATGGGCTAAGGGTGTTGGGCCAGTATTTTCTTTTGGGCCGGCTAGGATTAACAAGGGTATTTGGGCTTTAAATTAAATTTGGGCTAATATATCTTCACATAACACCTTAACGGGCAGACCCGGCCCATTAGAAGGGTACGGGTGGCCCATTAAGTGTTTCTTCAATATCGGGCTCCGGGTTTGACCATTGACTTTTTCGGGTTGAACATTTGGTTGACTTTTGTTGACTTTAGCTTTGACTTTTTGGTCTTTGGCTTCTCCACGCTTTTCCATTCCGTGCTCGGTTTTGTCGTTTTTGGCTTGATTTTTCGTCCTTTTATCGGATATCCGTTTCCTGCACAATAT
>BQNB010144528.1:0-16843 GCA_026074375.1 Tanacetum coccineum
GGGCAAAAGCCTACTTTCTGTGAACAGCTTTTTGATAAGCTGTTTTAGGGCTTATTAGTGAGTTACAGTCTAGGTTGTATTTACAAAAGTGCTTAAAATTAGGTATTTAATAAGTTCTAGTCATCCTAATTTAGGTTTAGAAATTTAGTTTGCATTTTTAGGAGTTAATTTTGATTTACTTGCTTATTTGTCGCGTTTTATTTGCTTCCCGTTAATCTTTTTAAGTGTTTAATTGCTATTAATTGTTCATTTTTTTAATTGTTACTTTTATTTGGTAGTTATAGATCATCAAATCATCTATTTTCTTATTCAAATCATAATCCAAGCTTAAAACGTGGTTTCAATAGCATAAGTCGTTGGGGAAACGACCAGGGTGATCATTCTTCCCGGTTAAATATACGTATTATATATATATATTGTATTATATATTTTTGAGAGTGAATTTTATCAAGGGTAACTTAGTTATTTTCTTAATTGCTCTTAAGGTTATATTAGTATATATATTTTATAGTGTATAAAACTATCAATCACCTACCGAAAAGCACTTACAAGCGGTGAAACGGATCTTTTGATACCTTAACGAAACCATTAACATGGGACTATGGTACTCGAAGGATACCGATATGTCACTCACAGCTTATGCAGATGCCGATCACGCGGGGTGTCAGGACACTAGACGTAGTACATCGGGAAGCGCTCAGTTCTTAGGTGATAAACTTGTTAGCTGGTCGTCAAAGAAACAAAAGAGCACTGCTATCTCGAGTACAGAGGCTGAATATATTGCCTTGTCTGGATGTTGCTCACAAATCCTATGGATGCGTTCACAACTAACAGACTATGGTTTTAAATTCAATAAGATTCCTCTGTACTGCGACAACAAGAGTGCGATTGCTTTATGCTGCAACAATGTTCAACATTCAAGAGCTAAGCACATCGATATTCGCTACCATTTCATAAAGGAGCAAGTGGAGAATGGAATCGTGGAGCTATACTTTGTCCGGACTGAATACCAACTGGCTGACATCTTTACTAAACCGTTGCCTCGAGAGAGATTTAACTTCTTGATCGATAAGCTTGGTATGAAAAGCATGTCTCCAGAAATGTTGAAACGTCTGGCAGAGGAAACGGACGAGTGATGGTGGTAACTCATATCCTGTATATATGTACATATGAAAACATAAAAAATCCAAAAAGATTTTCCTTTTATAAAAATTTTACAAAAACAAAAGAAAAAATTAAAAAAATCAGAAAAATATAAAAATATGTATCTCTGGCATGTCTTCTGAAAATCGATAACATTTACGGTCTTAGAAATGTCATTCAATAATGATACGAGGCTGTAAATGAAGTTCGAGCAGAAGTTTCAAAAGCTTTCAAAACATGCCAAAATGGCTTGCTATTATTTCTGATAGTAACCCGGTCATCATCTTCAAGGCATGTATATCGTCAAAAAGATAACTTGACCTCATAACGGGAATTAATTTTCTCGGGAATGAATTACTTTATATTCATTCAAAGGCTTGTGTTTACTTTGCAACACAACCCGTGCTTCCTATATACAAATTAATGTACGTGTCAGTGCATTTATTTGTCAAAATAAGAGAAATCTTATTTTTATTGATAAAAGTTTGTCTTCATAATGAATCAGTGTTTTCGGTAATCACAAAAAGATTTTTAAAGACAATTCGACCACTCAAACAATGACAACAACTCTTTAAATAGAAAACGGGTCATTGTTTGAGGGGGAGAAATTTTCATCAAATAATCTTAAAACGGTCTTTCAAAATAAGTCACGGAACTAACAGATAAATTTTTT
The DNA here is from genome assembly GCA_026074375.1 of Tanacetum coccineum. Lineage (NCBI taxonomy): Eukaryota > Viridiplantae > Streptophyta > Magnoliopsida > Asterales > Asteraceae > Tanacetum > Tanacetum coccineum. The sequence goes on from BQNB010144528.1 coordinate 1,817, forward strand.
GATAATGACGGATAACAATTTCAAGGGGTTTAATTTATATTAACTACAAGACCTTTAGATGTCATTTGTTTCAAACTTTAGGGACTTATTTGAAATATGAGACCTAGTGAGTATAGGCTTTAAACGAAATTCGATCAATATTGCCAACACCTCATAGTTGTAAAAGACTTAGGATTGTTTAGAAATAATCAACTAGTTTTAATAGCCTTGAAGTTGATTCTCACGGGATAGATCTAAGCATAGTTATACCTCAAACACAATCTCAAGTATGTGTGCGTACAAGGTTTTGAAGATTTCGAGGTGTCAAAACCAACAAGGGGGAAGGAGTAGATGTATACTTGATAGAGTCCATGGCCTTCTTTTGAAGTAACCTTCTTTAAATTTTAGGCCTTTCTTTGTTTCTTTCGGGTGCACTATTTCAATCACATGGTGGAAGAGACATCTCGTCATTAGTCAATATGCATCATTTGAGTCCCCAGGGGGAAGTATTGGGAGAATAATTATTGAGGGTTTTTTCATGTTTATGGACGTATGTGGCGAGTGCGAGGAGGTGTGATGTTCTTTCAAATCAGGCGTGCTATGTACGTAAAAAGCATAGGGTTTACATGACATTATATTTATTTTTCTCATCTCTGTTGGCGTTGAGATATGACGCGGTCTTAAGGTGTTAAAAGTCTATTTTGGGTTTCTACACTCACAGAGAGTTAACTACTAATAATAACTTCTTACTGCGAAAGCACAAGCAGTACCTCTTACCTAGTATAAGTCATAAACGCTTTTCTATAGAGTAATCACATTAATGTGATGGTCTGAACTGCACAGAGAAATATAAGTCTAAATCCATTGTCATTTCAGAATACATACAACTTAACAGATAGGTAGCTTACTTGTGATTTTTTGATTATTATCTGTGTCATCTGATATCAATCTCTTGTGACACACACAGGTACATAAATGGACACAATAATATATGGGGGGGGGGGGGGTGATTGCATATAATGTCAGATACACACTCTCTCAGCTTAGATCATATTTAAGACGGATTTCACTAATGGTATAAACAATCTACTAAAGTGCTAAGACTAAGTACAGCTATTCTAATAATAGTGCATCTGATACAATCTACAGTATTGTAATTCATCTTTAGCTTATCAATCACACTTCTAGAGAGCGAGCGTGAGTGGGGATAAGCGTACGTGTCAAAGATTCATGATCAAGTGTATGCGTGCTCTGGGTACTGAGATCTTTCTATACATTACTAAAGCTTATGAGGTAGGGATTTTGACACTTTCTTATCCAAACAGCTCTTTCTGGAGCCGAGTAGGCTAGAGGAGACGAAAAGAGAAGTGTTTTTCGCACTTTCATTTTCTCGTAGTGTTAAGTGCTATGAACGATTCGCAAAAGGAGGTAAGAACTTGGTGTAAAACTGATTAATAACGATAAAAGATACGATAAAAATACATTTACGTTAATACCGGGGTTTTATGAAAACTATTTTTTAATAAAAGTACTTGGGATTACATGACAGAAACTTTTATTTTGTAAACCTCAAAATCAATAGAACATTCAATTACAGAACGTGCTCGAAAGTTACGCTAATTCGGAGCTATAACGAATAAGATATGACATTTACGAGTTTACGCTAATTGAAACGTAAAAACGAGTTTATAGCTATTGTGAACAGTAAAAACACTATTCATCACAGAATGTTGAAAAATTAAAAATGTAATATTTTGATCACTCGTCTTAGTAAACGTCAAAATCGGGCTTAAAACGCAAAAGTTATGCTATATTTACTAAAACGATAATTATAAACGTTTTTACTTATTAAACAATGGTGATTGAACTATATAGACCTATATGTGGTATTATTCACAAATTGCTAAATACTAGGAGTTTCACAATGATCCCTCTTCGGGTGCGTATCACGAGTTGTTGGATTTACGATTTAAAGTGTCCTATCTCCTCATACGTTCACTACATGACCTCTTAATTATGATAGCCCGAACGATAGTATGATGAGCTATATAGAATTATGCATGGTAGTAATTACCCAATGTGATTAGTACTTATACGACCTTAATTTAAATAGGTTGCATCTGACGATTTACGTGACGCATTATCTGTGATATTCTTGTTATTCGCTCACTCAAGGTGAGTTCATAGCCCCACGTTTTAAATGCTTTTGTTTTACAAAGTTTTTGGGTGAGAAACCAAGTGCAATGTTTTATAATTGGACACAGAGGTTAAGTTTTTATATTAAGATTACTGTTTCCGAAGTACGATAACCCTATTGATCCCCTTATTCATTAATTGTCATTACTGTGGATTTGTGCGCGAATGTTATGAATAGATCAATTGGATGACATCTCCGTTCAGGTGATTAGCTATTACTGGGCAACACAAACGATACCAGTCGAACATACGATGTTGCGGATAGAACATCATCACGGGCAAGTAGCACCATTTAGATGGAAATTTTAAAATTTTATGTCGAGCTTAGTGGGGGTGTCATGAGCTTATGCAACGTAATTACATTTATATGATGTCTGCATCTGTTGCATTATCATACACTTGGGAAATCTTTTGGTCCTACAATATATGATTTATCAAACCTATGAACTCACCAACATTATTGGTTGACGTTTTAAAGCAATGTTTTTTCATGGGACTCAGTATGCATGAGGTGCAAGTGATATCATTGGGTGGTTTTAATTTGGAATATCCATGCATTAAAGATTTGTCGCATTACATTTTGTATAACTGTTATGGGCTAGAAATCTTTGTATTTTGAACATGTGAACAAGTGAAGCTTCGGCATATGTAACAAATACTTTGTTAAATCCAATGTATCAGTTTTAAAAGACTTTTTTGGTCGTTCTATATACATCTAGTGTTATTTGATCTGAGAAGTAACACCCCGTACCCTTATCCGCTGCCACCCAATTTGGGGGGTGTTACAGTTGGAATTAGAGCCAAGGTTATAGAGAACCAGGTCAATTTTGGCTGGACTATACCAATTTTGCCAAAAGTCGAATTCATACAAAGGGGTTTTAACACGGGACATACATAATGTGCAATACATTCATGCTTACACTACTTGTTGCATTAGTTGGTTGACTAGATTGTTGCATTCATAATTGATATACCATGTATATGGATATAAATGTGATATTACTATAAGAGTCATATATAAAATACTAATATAAGCAATTTTGAATTTTTCAGATCAGTCATGTCAGATTCGAATGAGAATTCGGTGATTACAAACACGGAGGTTTCCAGCCCATTTGAGGGTTTATCAGACATATAGGATCACCGAGAGCTAATGATCAAGAGTACCTTGAGCTGCCTGATGCCAGATACCATACGTGGAGGCCGCTCTTCAGGTCCCACCCTCTCTAGATTACGTGCCTGGCCCTGAGGAGCCAGAGCAGGCACCACCTTCGCCAGATTTTGTTCCAGGCCCAGAGCATGTTGATGATGAGATTGTTGCTGAGTATCAGCCATATGCTGAGGATGCCTCACCCACTACTCAGTCACCTAACTATGTCCCGGAGTCCGATCCAGAGGCGGACCAGGAGGAGGATGACGATGAAGACCCCGAGGAGGATCCTGTCGATTATCATGCCGATGGAGGAGATGACGGCGATGACAAGGAGGGGTCATCAGAGGATGATGAGGATGATGACATGTACATCGAGGCCGATGATGAGGAGGAGGAGGATCACCTAGCTCCTGCCGACTCTGTAGTTGTTGCTTTACCAGCTACTGATCAGGCCCTATCTGCGGAGGAGACAAAGTCATTCGAGACTGATGATTCTGCGGCCACACCACCACCACACCCTGCATATCGTGTGATAGCTAGGATTTCTATTCCAGCTCCAGTACCTACACCAGTATGGTCTAATGCAGAGGTTGCTAGACTTCTCGCTATATTTACTCCACCATCATCACCACTCTCCCCATGGTCTTCACCACTTCCCCAGATACCTTCCCCATCACTACCACTATTACCACCCTCACCTGTATTATCACCAGCACCACCTCCTAGCCCTATTCGTTCATTGGGCTATCGAGCTGCTATGATCCGGATGAGAGCTGAGGCCGCATCTACTTCCCATTCTCTACCATTACCACCACCCTTCATACTCTCCCCCACTAGACCGGATGCACCATCATTAGGGATACCACAACCTTTGCCTATATCAGTTCCTACTTCATCACCACCATTGATACTACCCTTTGCTAGTCGTAGGGAGGACAGACCCGAGGTTACCATACCACCTTGGAAGAGGTTAGGTATCGCTCTTGGTCCTAGATACGAGGTAGGAGAGAGCTCATCTGCTACTACTGCTAGACCGGCTAGAGGTCTTAGGGCAGACTATGGCTTTGTAGCTACTATGGATAGGGAGATCAGGCGTGATCCGAAGAGAGAGGTTGGATATGGGATCACCGACTCGTGGGACGAGATAGTTGAGACCCTTTAGGGGGCACCAGTTAGTACTGACACGGAGTTGGGTCGAATATGAAGAATTTGTGATAGGGTTAGGCTAAGGGACACGGATGAGATTTATAACGAGGTTAGTCGATGAGCCAGGAGTTAGAGACAACTATTGGATGGTCGGATCCATATGTTGTTTAGTGATTGACTGAGCACATGCATATAAACGTCATAGATGGAGACAGAGGCTAGATTGTCCCGAGAGGCTTGGAGGCGATCGATGGATGCGAGTGATCTTGCCCGCGGGGAGGTTATGTCACTGCGTACTACAGTACTGGCTCAGATGTCAGAGATTAGAGAGTTACATTCTGCTGATCGTAAGAGACAGGCTATGATTTCAGAGATGCTGAAGGCAGACCAGAGGAGATCGGCAGAGATGAGAGAGTTGAGGACAGCTGATCATACCCAACAGCAGCAGCTTATACAGACATTGACAGTGATGCAGTCATTAAAGGGACATGTGACCACACAACAAGAAAGGTGACAGCACTACAGGAAAGGTTACGCTCTACAGAGACGGCAGGTACCGTTGGTGGTCACTGCACGCCAGAGATGCTAGAGAGGTGGGTAGCAGTTCTAGATTAGATTATGTTATGCTAGTCATTTTGTATATAGGCCTTACTAAGTATTGACGGTTTAATCTCAGCTAGTTAGGCGTTAGGTTGTGTTATGTTTATTTTGTTGCTATGTTACATTTTGTATCTGATCCATTCATGTATGTTTCCATTTTATATATGGAATGGTTGTTTTAGGGTTCACGTCTGTAATTGAATTTGTTTATGAATGGAATGTCGATTTAGGTTATATCATGTTGATTACAATTAGTTGTATATTTCACTGTGTGAGTGATCTCACTTTATTTATCATGTATATGTCATGTCATGGTTATGATTTATGAAATTAAAGGGAATTGTATTTTCTTGTGATTGAATAAATGGCACAAAATGAGCTTGCAAGGTCAAACATACGGTCACTTCCCCCAGCCCCTACCACCCCCATCAACAAACCACCACCACATCGGTCAACTAATGCACAAACTTCTTGCAAATGATTGACCAAGGTGTCACTGCCGCTTTGGTAGCACGAGATGCAAACAGGAATGGCGATGACAGCCACACTTCGAGAACAGGTGGCAAGTGCAAACCTCTATATTTCAAAGGTACTGAGGGAGTTGTTGAATTAACTCAATGGTTTGAAAGGATAGAGACTGTTTTCCGCATAAGCAATTGCCCTGTGGAAAATCAGGTTAAGTTTTCCACTTGTATTCTTCTAGCAGGTGCTCTAACATGGTGGAATTCCCATGTTATGACTGTCAGTCATGATGCTGCATATGTAATGACTTAGGCCGATCTGAGAAAGGAGATGACTGACAAGTACTGTCCGAGGAACGAGATGAAAAAGCTTGAGGCTGAATTGTAGAATTTGAAAGTGAAGAGTACTGATGTAATAGGGTACAACCAACGTTTCCAGGAACTAGCATTGTTGTGTGTTAGGATGTTTCCGGAGGAGTCTGACAAGATTGAAAGGTACGTCGGTGGATTACCTGACATGATCCATGGAAACATTGTAGCATCAAAGCCAAAAACCATGCAAAAGGCTGTTGAAATGGCCACTAAACTAATGGATAAGAAAGTCAGCACCATTGCTGAAAGACAGGTTGAGAACAAAAGGAAGTTTGAAAACACTTCCTGAAACAATCAAAACCAACAACAACAAAACAAGAGATAGAACACTGGCAGGGCCTATACTGCAGGGACTGGTGAAAAGAAGCCATACATGGGATCTAAACCACTATGCGCTAAATGCAACTATCACCACGATGGTCCGTGTGCTCCAAAATGCCACAAATGCAACAAAGTTGTCCATTTTGCTAGTGACTGTAGGAGTGCGGGAAGTGCCAACAATGCTAACAATTAGAGGGGCACTGGGTCAGGCCAGAAACCTACTTGCTTCGAGTGTGGAGTTCAAGGACACTACAAGAGGGAATGCCCAAAGCTGAAGAACAACAAAAACTGTTGAAATCAAGTTGTTAATGACAGGGCTCCAGCCAAAGTATATGCAGTGGGACGTGCAAGGACAAACCCAAACTCCAACGTCGTGACGGGTACGTTCCTTCTCAACAACCGCTATGCTTCTATAATATTTAATACTGGTGCCGATAGGAGCTTTGTGTCTACTGCATTTAGTTCCCAAATGTATATCATGCCATCTACCTTAGATCACTATTATGATGACGATCTAGCAGACGAGAGAATAATTGGGTTAAACATTATCCTTAGGGGTTGCATAATAAATCTCCTGAACTACCCATTCAACATAAATTTAATTCCCGTAGAACTTGGTAGTTTCGACGCTATAATTAGGATGGATTGGTTGGCAAAGTACCAAGCAATCATTGTGTGTGTCGAGAAGATTGTTCGTATCCCCTGGGGAAATGAAACATTAATTGTTCACGGTGACGAAAGCAACCAGGGACACGAGGCTCGTCTGCACATTATCTCGTACTCCAAAACACAAGAATACATGCTAAAAGGATGTCCAGTCTTTTTAGCACATGTCACTACAAATGAGGTTGAAGACAAGTCGGAGAAGAAGCGACTTGAGGATGTACCAATAGTTCGAGATTTTCCTAAAGTCTTTCCTGAGGACTTGCCGGGTCTTCCTCCGACTCGACAAGTGGAATTCCAAATCGATTTGGTACCTGGTGCTGCACCCGTAGCTCGGGCGCCTTATCGATTGGCACCTTCTGAAATGAAAGAGTTGTCGGAGCAACTAAAAGAACTATCTGACAAAGGCTTTATAAGACCTAGTTCCTCACCCTGGGGAGCTCCGGTCTTGTTTGTCAAGAAGAAAGACGGATCATTCCGGATGTGCATTGATTACCGGGAATTGAATAAACTAACGGTGAAGAACCGTTATCCGCTCCCAAGAATTGATGATTTATTTGATCAGCTTCAAGGGTCGAGTGTCTACTCGAAGATCGACCTAAGGTCAGGTTATCACCAACTGAGGGTTCGAGAAGAAGACATTCCAAAAACCGCTTTCAGAACCCGTTATGGCCATTATGAATTTCAAGTTATGTCGTTTGGTTTGACAAACGCACCTGCCGTATTCATGGACCTTATGAATCGGGTGTGCAAACCATATTTGGATAAATTCGTGATTGTCTTTATTGACGATATTCTGATATATTCAAAGAACAAATAAAAAAAAAAAAAAAAAAAAACAAGCAAGAGCAGATGTAATAACCCCCAAATTGGGTGCAGCGGTATAAAGGGTCCGGGGGGTTGTTACTTAATAGATCACAAATAAACACAAGTATGTATATTGAACGACCAAAAAGTAATTTAAAACTGAATCATTGGATTTAACAATTGTTTGATACAAATAGGCCCGAAGCTGAACTTGTCTTTGTTATATGACAAAGATACTGGTTCACAACACTTGAGTTTCCCAAAACATAATGCAACCATATCTTTAGATGACATCCAAAACAAAAACCCCCAATGTTCCTTGCACCTCGTGCTATACTGTCCCCTGAAAACATTGCTTTAAAAAACGTCAAAATTAATGTAGGTGGATTCGTAGGTTGTATATCATATATTGTAGGATATACAGATTTTCCAAGTGTATGATTAATGCAACTAGAGCAGACATCATATTAAATGTAATTACGTTGCCCTAGCTCATGACACTGAAGCTCGACTAATGAATACCATATAAATGGCCTAAATTTCCCGTGATGATTTTTAACCGCAACCATCCTATGTTATACATGGTAATATGTTCGTTTGCCCAGTGATAGCTAATCACCCCGAAAATTGGGGTTGTCAATCCCAATAGATCTATTCATACATTCGCGCTAACATCCAGTAAACTGACAGTTAATGATTAATGGGACCAACTAGGGGTTATCGCTACTTAGGCAACACGTAATACATAATTGAATACACCAATTGTGTCAGTTATTAAACATTGCTTGTTTCCTCACCCCAAAACTTATTAACAAAGCATGTAAAACGTGGGGCTATGAACTCACCTTGAGTGAGCGAATAACAAGTATATCACAGATAATGCGTCACGCAAATCGTCAGATGGCTACTATTTAAATTAAGGTCGTATAAGTACTAATCAAAGTGGGTATTTATACTTGCATAATTTCTATATAGCTAATAACCATCTAATTTGTGTTTTGGAAAATTGTGTTTTACTAAGTTAAACGTTTTTACTTACGTTGTAGTAAAACTGGTGTAACTTTCGCGTTTTAAGCCCGATTTTGATGTTTCTTATGCCCCCGCTTTCGTATTAGGACGAGTTATCATAATTTGATATTTTCATATTTTTGATCATCTGATGAACAGTACTTTTTACTGTTCACACCAGTTATAAAGTTATTTTTATAGTTTTAGTTATCGTAAAACTCGTATACGTCGTATTTTATTCGTTATAGCTCCATTTTTAGCGATTTTTTCGAGCACGTTCTCGTAATTGAAAGTTCTATTTATTTATGAGGTTTACAAAAATAAAAGTTTCTGTCATGAATAGTAACTTTTATAAAAAATGTTTTATAAAAGTATTAATTGTCGTAAACTCGCGAAATTCATAACTCATTCGTTATTAATTAAAAAAATTCGTTTCTTATCAATTTAGAATCCTAGAAATATGTGTAATTTGTTAAAAATACTAAACTTGCTGTTTTGTATAATTTTTATAAATTGTTTTATAAAAATTCTTTTATAATTCCGTTTATTTATCGTATAACTTGTTTTTACCGTAACTTTTTCGTTATTTTCCGTTTTTCAAGTTTCTTAGCTTTTTGGAATCGTCATGAGACGTACTATTTTATAAAAATATAAAGTGGATATGTTTATTTTCGAATTTTGGACAGAAAGTTTGAATGGCTTTGTTAAGTCCATATATAACTTTATTTTATACTTTCCCACTTTGTACTTCTACACTACAAATCTTATAAAACCATATAGTTATATATCATACATATTTTAGAGTCCATAGGTTCCATTATATTATCATTTTTCCAAGTTACCAAGTAAAAGTAATGCAAATGACATGTTAATCTTGTTTATGGACTTTTAGTCATGTTATATGGACACTAAAATAAGGTTGTAGAACCATGAGTGTACAAGTCTTTCCATCCTTCTACAACCTTATTTTAGTGTCCATATAACATGACTAAAAGTCCATAAACAAGATTAACATGTCATTTGCATTACTTTTACTTGAAACATATTAAGAAACCTTTATAAACCCTAATTTGTATTTATCCATTTTTACACCAAAACAACATGGTACAATCCTTTTACATCCATTTTAACATGATCTCATTAACATAATAACATGTTTAAAAGTGAACAAATTCATAACTAAAAGTAAAAATCCTTTTTACATGTTAAAAAGTCCTAAATGGTGATTTTGCTATTAAGACTAACATATGCATAAAAACTCATGAAATGAAAAGATAAAGGTGCTAGATAACCTTAATGATGAATGATGATGTTGAGAAATAAGAGCTAAACCCTTGCTTAGACTTAAAACCAAAGCTAGCAACCAAGAAAACCCTAGTTTTCCATATAAAACCCTAGCTTTCCTTTCTTGCTTCCACACTTGTAAATGGTTAACCAATGCTTCAAATCATCTTGAGGTATCTTAGATATAGTGTAGGTATGCTTGTATATGTGGTAGAAAAATTGGTATGGATTTATTTAAAGGGGTGTTTCAAGCCGTGGCCTATATGAGAGCCAAAGGAGAGTTTTTGTGATTTCTAGTTAAGTGTTTTGAGTTGTATGTGATATCTCTCACTAGTACTTGCATTATATGAGAGTTAGATGGTCAAAAGAATGCAATAGTAGTCCAAGACATACTTCATGGTCTTAAGGAAGACTAATTTGGTCAAAGGAAACATGGTAAGGCTAAGTTTAATTACTAGGAGATGTACAAGCCAAGTGGTGTAATTTGTGTGCTCCTTGTCTCCTTGTTGTTGTAGCCGTAGGATAGGGGGGAATGGGTTTCTAGAAGCCTTTGATATTTAACACAATATCTAGTGAAAGTTATACATGTTACAATTTATAATTTTTGTATAAAAAGGTGTTTACTTGAAAGTATTCATGCATTGTTTTATTTTCTAATGAACAAAGTGTAAAGTAATATTAACTTGGGTAAAATTTAATAAAACTTTAAGTATTGGGTACAGTCGTGGGTATTTGTTGAAGCGTAGATTAATTAACGTGGTTCCGGGTATGCCTAAACGCAATTTATCGCGAAACGTATACACTTTACGTATCCGATAAAAATAAAATGAACAAAGACCATAATTATTCTCAAAATAATTATTTAATACTTGATTGATGTAAACGCTTAATTGTTTGATGCCCGTTTACATTGAACGCTAATTTTTAGCGTACGCGATTTAACTTAACGTTTATGATTTAAAGCAAACGCGTACAATACAAAAGATAAATAGTAGATTTATCGACGTCGTCAATGACTTGAAAACACGGGGTGTTATAGACTTCCCCCATTAAACGAGCCTTGTCCTCAAGGCTCACGATGCAGCACTTGACGACGGTGCGGTCTTGGTGAAGAGGTGTGGGTATTTCTTCTTGAATTGGTCTTCACGTTCCCACGTGAACTCAGGACCTCTCTTGGAGTTCCATCGAACCTTGATTAATGGAATGTGGCTTCGCTTCAACCGTTTAACTTCACGGTCTATGATCTCAACGGGTTCCTCCACAAACTGAAGCTTGTCATCAAAATGAAGTCCTTCTTAGTTCTTCTAGAAGCTAGAGTTTATAAGCAACCTCTCCAACCTTTCCTAACACCTTGAAAGGTCCAACATACATGGGGTTTAACTTCCCCCGTTTGCCAAAACATACGACCCCTTTCCAAGGCAAAACTTTAAGCATAACTTTATCCCCGACTTGGAATTCCATCGGTTTACGCTTCAGATCGGTGTAACTCTTCTGTCGATCACGAGCGGCTTGCATCCTTTGCTTGATTTGGATGATTTTCTCAGTTGTCTCTTGAATTAGTTCTGGACCGAGGATTTGAGCTTCTCCAACTTTGGTCCAACAAACAGGTGAATGACACTTTCGACCATAAAGTGCTTCGAATGGTGCGGCCTTGATGCTAGCGTGATAGCTATTGTTATAAGAGAATTCAACTAACGGTAAGTGATTAACCCAACCTTTTCCGAAATCGATCACGCAAGCACGCAACATATCCTTGAGAGTTTGAATTGTCCTCTCACTTTGCCCGTCTGTTTGTGGATGATACGCAGTACTCATATCCAAATTAGTACCTAAAGCATTCTGAAGTGACCTCCAGAAGTTGGATGCGAACCTCGGGTCGCGATCACAAATGATTGAAACAGGTATTCCATGCCTCGTGACAACCTCCTTTAGGTATATTCTTGCAAGTTTATCCATAGGATCAGTCTCTCTCATTGGTGTGAAAATTGCAGACTTAGTGAGTCGGTCAACAATCACCCAAATGGTGTCGTAGCCTTGCGACGTCTTAGGAAGCTTAGTGACAAAATCCATAGTGATGTTGTCCCATTTCCATTCAGGTATCTTGGGCTGTACCAACAATCCTGATGGCCTTTGATGTTCAACTTGACCTTAGCACAGGTCAAACACTTGCTAACATAGGTGGCGATGTTTGCCTTCATATTCGACCACCAATATAACTTCTTCATATCTTGGTACATCTTGTCAGGACCCGGATGTATAGAGTATTTTGATTTGTGGGACTCGTGCATGATCACAGTCCGCAAATCGCCATAACAGGGTAGCCAACTCCTGCCATTGAAGCATAGAGTTCCATCCGCACGGGGTTCCAACTTTTCCTTCCTGACCGCCTCTGGATTTTTAGTGTTTTCAACCAACATTCCTCGAACATCTTCGTTCTTGATGTTCTCTGGTTTTCGTGCTTCAGTCCGAGCATTCAAGATTTGTTTGGGAACATCCAAGCCAATAGTCATGACTAAGGCTTGAACTCTTAATGGTTGATCTCACTCCTTCCTGCTTCAGCAACAACGTTTGCCTTTCCTAGGTGATAACGAATCTCACAATCATAATCACTGAGCAACTCCAACCAACGACGTTGCCTCATGTTCTACTCTTTCTGATTAAGAATGTATTGTAGACTCTTATGATCAGTAAACACCGTGCACTTGGTTCCATATAGGTAGTGCCTCCAAATTTTGATAGCGAACACTACTGCTCCAAGTTCTAAATCATGAGTCGTATAGTTCTTCTCATGAATCTTCAGTTGGCGTGATGCATAAGCAATAACCTTTTCTCTTTGCATTAACACAGTGCCCAAACCCTTCTTTGAAGCATCGCAGTAAGCGATAAAATCTTCGCTTCCTTCAGGTAAGGCCAGGATTGGTGCACTGCATAATTTCTGCTTTAACAGTTGAAAAGCTGCTTCTTGTTTATCACCCTACTCATACTTGACATTCTTCTGGGTGAGCTTGGTCATCGGTTTGGCGATCTTCGAAAACCCTTCAATGAAACTTCGATAATACCCAGCAAGACCTAAAAATTGACGAATCTCCGTTGGCGGGATCTACGTGAATACCCTTACTATCAATCATGTGACCTAGGAACTTTACTTTAGGAATCCAAAATTCACACTTGGAAAATTTGGCATACAACTCCTCTTTCTTAAGCAATTCTAAGATTAACTTAAGGTGCTCTTTGTACTCTTGCTTGTTCTTCGAATATATTAGAATATCATCAATAAAGATAATTACGAATTTATCCAAATATGGTTTGCACACCCGATTCATAAGGTCCATGAATACGACAGGTGCGTTGGTCAAACTAAATGGCATAACTTGAAATTCATAATGGCCGTAACGAGTTCTGAAAGCAGTCTTCAGAATGTCTTCTTCTTGAACCCTCAGTTGGTGATAACCAGACCTTAGGTCGATCTTCGAGTAGATACTCGACCCTTAAAGCTGATCAAATAAATCATCAATTCTTGGAAGTAGATAACGGTTCTTCACCGTTAGCTTATTTAATTCCCGGTAATCAATGCACATCCAGAATGATCCATCCTTCTTCTTGACAAATAGGACTGGGGCTCCCCAGGGTGAGGAACTGGGTCTTATACAGCCTTTGTCGGACAGCTCTTTCAGTTGCTCCGACAACTCTTTCATTTCAGAAGGCGCCAATCGATAAGGTGCCCGTGCTACAGGTGCAACACCAGGTACCAAATCAATTTAAAATTCCACTTGTCGAGTCTGAGGAAGACCCGGCAAGTCCTTAGGAAATACTTCAGGAAAATCTTGAACTATTGGTACGTCCTCAAGTCGCTTCTTCTCCAACTTGTCTTCAACCTCCTTTGTAGTAATATGTGCCAAAAAGACTGGACATCCTTTTAGCATGTATTCTTGTGTTTTGGAGTACGAGATAATGTGCAGACGAGCCTCGTGTCCCCGGTTGCTTCCGTCACCGTGAACAATTAATGTTTCATTTCCCCAAAGGATACGAACGATCTTCTTGGCACACACAATGATTGCTTGGTACTTTACTAACCAATCAATTATAGCATCAAAACTACCAAGTTCTATGGGCATTAAGTTTATGTTGAATGGGTGGTTCAGGATATTTAATGTACAACCACTAAGGATAGTGTTCAACCCAATTATTCTCCCGTCGGCTAGTTCAACATCATAATAGTGATCTAATGCAGTTGGTGAGATATCAATTTAGTAGCTAAATGCAGTGGATACAAAACTTCCATCGGCACCAGTATCGAATAAGATAGAAGCATAGCGGTTATTTAGAAGGAACGTACCTGTCACGACGTTGGAGTCTGGGTTTGTCCCTGCATGCCCTACCGCATACACCTTGGCTGGAGCATTGCCACCTCCAACTTGGTTACCACGGTTGTTGTTGTTCTTTAGCTTGGGACATTCCCTCTTGAAGTGTCCTTGGACTCCACACTCAAAACAAGTAGGCTTCTGACCCAACCCAATGCCGCTCTGATGGTTAGCATTGTTAGCATTTGTCGTACTTCTACAGTCATGAGCAAAATGGCCAACTTTGTTGCATTTGTGGCATTTAGGAGCACATGGACCATCGTGGTGATAATTGCATTTTGAGCATAGGGGTTTGGATCCCCCATATTGTTTCTTCTCAACAGTCCCTGCAGCATAAGCCCTGCCGATGTTCTGCCTCTTGTTTTGGTGGTGTTGTTGTGGTTGTTGGTTATTATTTGGCTTTCTCTTGTTCTCTGTCTGACGGTCAACAAAAGTGCGGATTCTCTTATCCATTACTTCGATTGCCATTTCAGTTGCCTCTTGCATTGTCTTAGGCTTGGATGCTACTACACTTCCGTGGATCATGTCGGGTAAGCCACCGACATATTTCTCAATCTTGTCAGATTCTTCAGGAAACATTCTACCATACAGCAGTGCCAGTTCTTGAAAATGTTGGTTGAACTCTATCACATCGGTACCTTTTACTTTCAATTCCCACATTTCGGCTTCGAGTTAC
>BQNB010144529.1:0-16843 GCA_026074375.1 Tanacetum coccineum
AAAAGGGGACGCGTCCGGAAAGGATAAACCTTTGACTATACTGATGATCCAACCATGGGAAAGAGTGGCCAAGCCCAGGATTACCTAAAGCTTCTCTCCGGAGACGGCAATATCCAACCACGAGACGGAGAGCCCGATGATCATCGAAGTCGAAATGGGCGGACACTTTGTGCATAGGGTATATATTGACGGTGGAGCATCCTAAGAAATCTTGTATGAACATTGCTTCATAAAACTCCGCAAAGAGATAAGGGATCAAATGGTTCCGGCCACCACTCACCTTATCGGATTCAGCGGAGAGACCATTTGGCCGCTAGGTCAGATTGCCTTACTAGTAAAAATAGGTGATGAAACACACTCCACTTCCGCTTGGATGAACTTCATGGTCATCAGGTCACCATCCCAACACAATGCAATAATAGGCAGGCCGGGCATAAGAAAAATCCGAGCTGTACCATCAACGGCACACGGAATGTTGAAATTTCCCGTTGAAGGCGGCACGGTAACGTTGAAGAGTAGTAGAGTTATCCCTTTGGAATGTGCAATGATCTCCGGACCTAGCATCCAGCCTCCCACAGCAAAACAAGTACTGGAAGAGAAAATAAAAATAGCAATCCATCCGGAGTATCCTGAACAAACAGTGGCCATAGGATCAACATTAACAGAAAAAGGACGAAAAGAACTATGTGCCTTGCTGAAACAAAACTTGGATATTTTCGCCTGGAAGCCAGCTGATATGACGGGCGTCCCAAGAAACATCGCGGAACACCGCTTGAATATCCGAGAGGGATATTCACCAGTCAGGCAAAAGAAAAGGGGACAGGCACCGGAAAGAAATAAAGCAATCCAAGAAGAAGTCGAAAAGTTGGTGGATGCTGGAATAATGAAGGAGGTCCATTATCACAGTTGGCTATCTAATCCGGTAATGGTAAAAAAGCATGACGGAACTTGGCGAATGTGTGTGGACTTCAAAGACCTTAACAACGCATGCCCCAAAGACTGTTATCCATTGCCGGAAATAGACTGGAAGGTGGAATCCCTCTGTGGGTTCCCTTTCAAATGTTTCTTGGATGCGTACAAAGGATATCACCAGATCAAGATGGCAAAAGAGGATGAAGAAAAAACGGCATTCATAACGAGCCAAGGAATATTTTGCTATTCCAAAATGCCGTTCGGTCTAAAAAATGCCGGATCCACATATCAACGATTGGTGGATAAGGCATTCCAAAGGCAAATTGGACGCAACCTGGAGGTATATGTCGATGACCTGGTTATAAAAAGTCGTACGGAAGAAGAAATCATCCGAGACATAACGGAAACATTCAAAACCCTTCGACAGATAAACATGAAGTTGAATCCCAAAAAGTGCACTTTCGGAATGCAGGAAGGAATGTTTTTGGGCTACAAAGTAAGCACCAACGGGTTGAAAGCATGTCCAGATAAAGCAGACGCCGTCCTCAGCTTGCCATCTCCGAGATGCATCAAGGACGTACAGAAGCTAAATGGAAAACTAGCAAGTTTAAACAGATTCTTGTCAAAATCAGCAGAAAAATCGTTACCTTTTTTCAAAACCTTGAAAAACTGCACAAAAAAGAGCGATTTTTCAATGGACACCAGAAGCCGAAGAGGCATTCAAGCAAATGAAAAGGCTTATTGCGGAACTCCCAACACTTACAGCTCCAAGGGAACGTGAGGAGTTAATCATATACTTGGCTGCAGCAAAAGAAGCTATCAGTGCGGTCCTAATGACGGACAGAGAAGGCAGGCAAATACCAGTATATTTTGTAAGCCGCACTCTACGAGGCCCGGAAGGTCAACTATACCCCTATGAAAAGTTGGTTGTAGCCATGCTTCACGCAAGCAAAACGATTGAAAAGATACTTCCGAAGCACACACGGGTCCGGTTGTACTAACAAATCAACCGATAAAGCAGCTGTTTCAAGTTCAGAACTATCTGGAAGAATGCTGAAGTTGGAAGTTCCGATTAGAAAGGATACGACATCCAGTACAGACCAAGGACTCAATTAAAGGCCAAATAGATGGCGGATTCATTGTGGAACGACAAGTAAGAAGAGTCTCCATCCGGACGAACGTATACGGTAACCAGAGGTGCTACCGGGGGGAGTAGGTGGTGGGTAGGGGTTGGGGGGGGGTGGGGGGGGGGGGGGGGGGGGGGGGGGGGGGGGGGGTGGGGGGGGGTGTGGGTGGGGGGTGGGGGGGGGGGGTGGGTTATTGTTTGGGGATTGGGGGGTTTTGGTTGGATGTGATGGTTGGGGAGTTTGTAGTTTTAGATGGTGATTGGATAATTCTGATGGTTGTTTAACTTCTTTGTTGGTTTAACTCGATTATTTTCATTTCAGTAATATTTGTCAAGACGCTACATGGTAGTTATTTGCTCTGAGCACTCTTGAGAAAGAATTCAGTAGCACGAAGTACCAAGATAATCAAAACCTGAGTAAACCACAACAAGAAGTAAAACATATGAATTACATTCCAAATCGATAAACGTTTAAACATTAAAGCATATGAATTACATTTCAAATGCTAAATTGCTTTGGCTAAATGAAAAACTACTCCACATCAAGTTTTTCCTTGTCATTATAAAGCTCGTTAAAGGTATTGCAGGTGACTCAAGTGTGTGATTCTCAGGGTGCCTTTTCATTTCTAGTGTTTCCTCTAGTATCTTTATCTTTGCAGCCAAAAACTTACAACTTGAGCACTTTGCCTTTCCAAGACTCGGTACAGATCCAGAAAGTCCGAGAGAATAACTTATAGGTGTTGAAGGTCCGGAGAAGAACTTGGAGGTGTTAAAGGTCTTGGAGAAGAACTTAGACAGAGCTTGAGATCATCCTTCCACAAATTACAACAGTATGTTGTCGAAAGTGTGCAAGGGTTTTGCCGATGACATGTCCTCCCAATTGTCCTCGCCAAATACTAGTGGGCCCAAGTGTTTTTTACATGCTAAAACTGTAGTATTATTTAATTAATGAATTAATCGGGTTTATTAAGAATACTTTGGCGATGACTTTAGGAGGTGGCATGTCCTCGCTAAAGGTTTGTGGGCGCGAAAGGTATTCTTAGACTAAGAAAAATTATGGGTCCCACAAACGTCGCCGGTAAATTGTTGAAATAGTCGTGTGGCAAAAGTTGATGGTAATTTTTGTCGCACATTTCCCTAAGAGTTTCATCAGACATGGGTTCCTCAAGACCCTGGGGCCCATTCCTTCCCCCTGTGTTCCTCACGGCGGACGTGGGGTTGTTTGTGATTTGTTCGTGAGTGCTCATGGTGAGTTTTTAAGAAAACGTGGTTGCGTTCGGGTCCCACGGATAGCGCCACTTGTTAGTACAAAATTTGTGCTGGGCTTGGTAGCGTGTCAAGTCTCTTATCGGGTCGGGCCTTCAAGCGACTTGAGTACCGGATCTTGTACTAGCGCAAGAGAAGTGATGACTTTCTGCACAATTAAAAGTAAACCGTTAGCCTTACCGTGAGGACGGACCCCACGATTAGACTCCGGCGTGAGAGTAAGTATTCATTGTCAGAGTATGTGTCAGATAGAATAAAAATAATTGTGTACCTTTTGGGATGTACTGTGACTCCTATTTATAGGTGTCTAGTACCAGGATTTCCTAGTATTTCGGTTACTTTAGTAGTGGTCGGAGTGGGTCCACGTATAATCGTGTTTGCGGACGCGAGTGTTCTTCCGCGGTCAGTATTTGTCCGCGGAGGCGCACGGGTGCAGCTGAGTAGATACTCGCGTGCGTCTTTGAAATGTCCGGAGCGTGACCCTTGTCAGGCCTAGCAGTCCAGCTATTTGCTGTATTGGGCCTGGGCCCATATACGTATATTATGAACTAAGCCCAGTAAGCTTGGTGCTCATACTATACGTTATCAAATATTAATCTCTATCAATCATTTCCTCATTTACACAAACACCCCTTGTGTGTTTGATTATCTTATCAATTGGTTTCTTAGTTGATTAAAAAAAATTTATTACTTTCTATCCTTAAATCATGCGATGTTGGAAGCTGTACTAGTGAGACTAGTAAGCTAGTGTTTGGTGATGAATTATTTCTTCACCCTAATGACACTAGTAGTACTCCCATCATTCCCTTAAAACTCACACGAACAGAAAATTATAATGTCTGGAGTATCTCTATGACAAATGCCTTACAAAACAGAAACAAAATTGGTTATTGACAAAACTTGTAAGAAACCAAATGATAAGTCATTAGGAAATCAATGGGAGATTTGTAAGTGTGTTTGGATCTATCTCTCAAGAACTTTGTATGGGGCTTATTTTCTCTAAGGATCCTGCAGAAGTTTGGGATGAACTTAAGGAAACTTATAATAAAGTCAATGGGAGTATCATTTTTAATTTACATCATCAAATCAATTCTCTTAAACAAAATGGGTCTTCTGTTTTAGACTATTATCAAAAACTTTCTTCCTTATGGAAGCAATATGATGCTATGGTCAAGTTACCTAATTGTACTTGTACTGGAGCTAAAGATCATAAAAACCATAACCAGTTAATAAGACTTATGCAATTTTTAGTGGGGCTTGATGACTCTTATATGACACTAAAAAGCCATATACTGATGTCAAAACTGCTTTTTCTCTTATATCTAGAGAGGAATCTCATAAAACCACTGTTTCCTCTCATGGTCCTAACAAAAATCAGGTTTCATCTTTCAATTCTAAAGTAGTGGATAACAAACCAAAGGTTCTCAAAAATCCTTCTGTTACTTATGAGAACTGTGGATACACAGGTCACACAATTGACAGATGCTGTAAAATTATTGGTTATCCTGAAAATTTTAATAAAAAGAAACCTGGTTCAAACAAAAAAAACTTTTAATAGCAATTCTTTCGTTACTAGAAATGGTGCATCCGGTTCTCAGAATAGTGGCTATATGCCATTTACTCCTGACCAAGTGATGAAACTTATGAGTCATATTAGTGAGAAGACAGGAGCTGGTGGAACTGGAATTGGTCAGTCCAACATGTCAGTTATGTTATTTAAATCCCTGTCAAGCAAATTTAAAACCTTTGAGGAGTTCAAAAAAATGGATCATAGATTCTAGTGCAAATCAACACATGGTTCTCTCTGAAGAATTTTTAGATTCTATAGTTGACATTAGGGGTGGCAATTCAGGTCGGGTTCGGGTTGACAGGTTGACGAGTCAGAAAACCTCAACCCAAACCTGACCTGTTTAATAAACGGGTTAGATAGGTCGACCCAAACCTGACCCAAATATATTTAGACTCAACTCGAACCTGTTAATTTTCGTGTCGGTTTCAGGTCGAGTTTCGTGTCGGGTCAGAAATTGCCACCCCTAGTTGACATTAGTGATCTCAACTTAACTGTTGAACATCCTAATGGAACTATGGCTAAGATAAAAAAAAGTTGGAAATCTCAAACTTAATGATCATATCACCTTATTTGATGTGTTATTAGTACCAGAATATTGTGTCAATCTTATATCTGTGTATAAACTTGCTAGAGATAGCAAGTTCTTTGTTGGTTCTGATGAGAATAACTGCTACATTTAGGACTTAGGCATCATGACAAGCTTGGGGACTGGTAGTCAGTCAGATGGCCTATATTTTTTTAATATTGATGGTAAACAAACTGTTAAAGATGCAAAAAATGTCTCATGTTATTTATCCAAATACACCTGGCATCACAGACTTGGTCATCCTTCTGACCAAGTCTTGATTCAACTAAGTAATGATCTTAAATTTGGCAAACATAAGTCTCTCCCTCCATATGAAATCTGTCATAGGGCAAAACAGACTAGGGAACCATTTCCCATTAGTGATCACAGATCCACTAATGTAGGAGATGTTGTCCACCTTGATGACTGGGGTCCATACAGAGTAACTAGCAGGGATGGATTCAAATACTTTCTAACTATTGTTGATGATGTTTCAAGGGTTGTTTGGGTTTATTTATTATAAAAATAAGGCAGAAGTGGGTCAGCACATTATATCTTTTTACAACATGTTCTTAACTCAATTCAATACAAAAATCAAAGTTTTTAGAAGTGAGAATGAAACTGAATTTGTTAATAAAACTCTTGAACAATTTTTTGATTCTAAAGGTGTCATCCATCAAACTTCCTGTAAAATGGTGTAGCAGAAAGGAAGCACAGGCACCTTTTGAATGTTGCTAGGTTTCTTTTTTTTCAAGGGGGCTTCCTTTATATCTCTGGACTGAATGTGTGCTTACGGCCACTCATCTTATCAATAGACTGCCCTCATCAGTGCTTAAAGGTAAGTCTCCCTTTGAGGTTTTATTTGGGCATAAGCCCTCATTAGAAAACCTAAAATGTTTTGGATGCCTTTGCTTTGCAACAGTGCTTAATAACTATGACAAATTAAGTAGCAAAGCTATAAAAAGTATTTTCCTGGGCTATGCTACTAAAAAAAGGCATACAAACTCCTATCTCTTGATGATAAACACATTTTCTACTCAAGAGATGTGAAATTTTATGTAACATTTTTCCTTTTAAATGAGTAAATCTCAAAAAATTCTTCAAAATGATTATGAGGATACTGACCACTAAAACTTTTTTGATTCACCTTACGCTTCTCATAATCTATCCTATAATGATCTACAACATATATGTCACTAATGATACACATTTCTTAGGTAGCTCATCTGATACAGATGACTCTCAGTCCAACTTCTCTAAGAGCTCATCTGATACAGATGAAGTTGCCAGACATGAGCAAACTAGTAATGAGGGCAATCCTTTATCTGCAACATTACCAGACACAATTGATTCCAATAATGATAACTTCATTAATGGTGGTTCTGAGGATAACTTAGACCAAGACAATTCCAATGTCATCAGAAGGTCTAAGAGAAGCATTGTTTTATCATAAAGGCTTCAGGATTATGTTGTTGAAGGGAAAGTTAAATAGGGGATTGAAAAAGTGGTCAACTACTCTAAACTTTCTTCTGAAAACTCTTGTTTTACTTCCTCCCTAAATAAAAGTGTTGAACCAAGGAATTTTTTTGAAGCCTCTAAGGATAAAAATTGGCAAACTGCCATGAACTCAGAAATGGAGGCCTTATATAAAAACAACACTGACCTTAATTGAATTACCAGCACGAAGGAAACCTATTAGTAATAAATAGGTTTTCAAACTTAAACAAAAATCCAATGGTGAAATAGAAAGGTATAAGGCAAGATTGGTTGCCAAAAGGCTTTAACTAGAGGGAGGGTATTGACTATGATGAGACATTCTCACCTGTTGTCAAAATTGCCACTGTGAGATGCCTTGTTTCCTTGGTTGTTAACAAGGGTTGGACCTTGTATCAGCTGGATGTAAACAATGCGTTCCTTTATGGTGATCTTGATGATGATGTATACATGTCTCTTTCTGAAGGGTTTTTAACAAGGATGATAGAAGAGTTTGTAAACTCAATAAATCTTTATATGGGCTTAAACAAGCCCCTAAAAAGTGGAATGAGAAACTCACTTCTACCTTAAAAGAAAATGGATTTAAACAGTCAAAAAGTGACTATTCTTTGTTTATCAAGTTAGAAGGAGAGCTTTTTTGGCTCTCTTAGTTTATGTGGATGACACCATCCTCACAGGAAACAATATTGATGAGATCAATAAGTTTAAAGAATTTTTAAAAACAAACTTTTTAATAAAGGACTTGGGAAAACTCAAATATTTTTTAGGTATTGAGGTTGTGGACACTGATATTGGGTTATACCTAAACCAGAGGAAATATTGCTTAGAAGTTTTAGCTGAGTATGGCTTGCTTGCAAGCAAACCAACTTCAACTCCTATTGAGACCAACACTGTGATCTCTGATATTGTAAAAAGAAAAAAGAAAAAAAGGTCAGTTGAGAAACTTGATCCTCCTCTAACTAATCTCACTGGTTATCAAAAGTTGCTTGGGAAACTTATCTACCGACCCTTACCAGACCTGACATCTCTTACACAGTTCATTCATTAAGTCAATTTATGCATAAACCTTTGCAATCTCATACCAAGCTTGCTATGAGGGTGCTTAGGTACCTAAAAGGATCTCCTAGAAAAAGGCATTGGGTTCAATAGGAACTCTGACTGGAGCCTTAAAGCTTATGTGGACTCTGACTGGGCCAAATGTCCATCTACCAGGAGATCTGTCATGGTTTTTTGGTAACTCCTTGGTTTCCTGGAAAAGCAAAAAACAAAAGACCTTAGCCACATCTTCTGCTAAGGCAGAATATAGGGCTATAGCCTCTGTCACTTATGAAATTGTTTGGATTATTAAAATTCTAAAAGACTTAGGAGTAAATAATGTTTTACCTGCAAAAATATTTTGTGATAATAGAGCCGCAATTAAAATTGCAGCTAATCATGTTTTTCATGAAAGAACTAAGAATTTAGAGATAGATTTGTACTTGGTCAGAGATAAAATTGCAGCTGGTGTGATTGAATCTATCTGGATAGACTCCCAACACCAACTTGCAGACATTTTAACCAAAGGGCTTCCTGCATCTTAACATAATTTCTTATGCTCTGAGATCAAGCTCTATGATGACAACCAAGATAAAACAGAGGGGGATGTTAAGCTGAATACTTCACAGCTTCTATCAGTTTTATCCCTCTCCTTGTCTTCCCCTTGTGCAGGTTACTTGAGGAGCTTATGTCAAAAGCCAGATCTTGAAGGACTAAAGTTGGTAGCATTCTTATGTCCAAAGATGGAAGTTGAGGGAATACTAATGTACATTAAAGAGACCTCCTTGCGTATATAAGCCGTGACAAACGCTCCTCTCAATCACTATCTCTAACACAATATTCTCTCGATCAATATTAATCTCTGTCAATCATTTCCTCATTTACATTCCTTGTAATCATCTTGTTTCACATTCTAGTGATCAAGTGACTTTGTATCCTTTGATTGAATAAAGAAAGTGCTTTGTGCTTGTGTTGGTATCTTGTGATCCCTATTTCTACACACCTTATATCTATACACTACTACACAAGTGACCTAATGCTACGAAAATTTCCAACGGAAAATTTCCGTAGCAAATATGCAATGGGTTTGTAACAGATTTGCAACGGATTAGCAACCACACAATAATCAGTTGCAATTTCAATTTGATAGCAACTTAACTATATTTCTCTTTTACGTATTTTTAAATACTAGTTGCTAATGCGTAAAAAATATACAAGAATATTCTACGGTATTTGCAATGCTCCAACGGAAAATTTCCGTAGCAAATATGCAATGGGTTTGTAACAGATTTGCAACGGATTAGCAACCACACAAAAATCCGTTGCAAATCCATTGCAAAAACTTAACTAATTTCTCTTTTACTTATTTTTAAATACTCCGTTGCAAATGCGTAAAAAATATACAAAATTTCTTACGGATTTGCAACAAAATATTTAAAAAGAAATTTAAGAAATTGTTATTAATTTTCGTTGCGAAAGACGTTGTAAAATTGCATAATCAAAGCTGACATTGTCGACCTCACCAGTTTGGCGACGACCCAAACATATATTAAGTCAAATACGTATAAAATAAAAGTCAAGTTTGGATCAAGACGCATTGTCACCATTTAGCCATGAAATTTTCATATAGTCTAAAAAAAGCGACGATGCCTTGAATATATCGTCACCATATTTGGCGACGGGCTTGAGTTCTAGCAAGACGTCATATTCGAAAATCCATTACGTCGTACGCAGTCTTCGAGACTACATCATGGATCAAAAACCTAGGTGTTATAATGAACTGGTTCACTCGCGATTTATCGTTTCTAGAAAAAAACTATAAATACAAAACTATGTTCATATTTTACATGTACGTTCTGTGGGTTTGGTTTAGAGGATGATTTTAGTATCATTCACTTTGGTATTTACAACCAATGGGGTGACTCGGCGGTAAGGGCTTAGCCTCTTAGGATAAAAGTGCCTAGAAGTCGTGGGTTTGAACCCTGATGAGATAATTAACCCCCTATTGCCGATGGAGGTTCACCTGCGCCGACTCCGAGCTATCCAAAAGGGTAGTCGCCCTGGGATTAGTCGGCTCGCGAGGTCGAGTCCGAAACTAAGGTATATAAAAAAAACTTTGGTATTTACAACATTGTTTTGTTTTGTTTCCAGTGTAAAAATGAGTTGATCATCGTAAAACACTTCATTGTCAGTTAAATCATTTGTATAATCACTTGTCTTTTACTTCATGTTTTATTTCTTTTTTAGGTAAAGAGTTTCTCCGGTAAATGTATTACATCAAAAAAATGTTTAAGTACAAAGGATTCATGATAAATAAGGAACACTCCCACTACATTGGATTCATGATCAATAAGGGCAGTATTGTATGTTACGGGTCCGATCCCTACAACCAGTAAACCAAACGAACAAAACTTGCACTCCAACCAGTAAACCAAACGATGTGTGTTGTCTCTCTTGCCGACGGTCGAACCACACAAGGGATGAGTGGAGGGGTATTTTAAGGTTTGGTAAATTCTAGATACATTAATAAATTAAACCCTTTTAACTTATATTAATACTAATAGGTCACAACTGGTTATGGGTTTTGAGGTACGGAGTGTACATCCATCAAGTCACTTAACATCTGTGACTCTGATAGTGGTATAGTGAATTCAAATAACTGATGAAGTTCGGAGAGTTTACTCTTCAGTGAACATTAGGTTATGAGTTCAACTTCATACTCTTCATTGAGTAGACGCAGAATGATTTTATCAGATAATAGTCTCATCAGAAGGTTCATCTATTCGGTGCGTGAACTCCTCAACGAGCATACTCATGGAGAAACACTTTCAGAGGGCAAACTCATTGATGAGGTGTTATTTTATACACTTTTTTGGGGCCATTCAACCCCCTAAATCATGCAAATACGCCCAGATTATGTGCTTAAGCATTTGTTTTCTGGTTTTTAGCACTTGGATGGCATTTGGAGGAAATACACGTGACTTGGGCTCATTTGGAGAAGAAACAGACAATATTACGACACTACATCAAAAATCATGAAGAATTATGCAAATAGCGCGTGGAGACGACGTCGCCATTATAAAGCGACGGCGTCAGGATCTTCACCGTAACGGCGTCAGAGATCTAGCGATGGCATCAGGATGTGGTCAACTTAAAGAGGATCTAGAATCATCCATGTGGCGATGGTATCACAACTTCAAAGCGACGCCGTCGTGCCGTTTTCACTATATATATACAAAACTGATTTTAGGGTTTTAAGTGTTAACTTTGTCTAACTTTTGGTGATGAACCCCCCACCACTTGTCTTTCTCGCAGCTTTTTAGGTCGTTTTTAAGGCTCAAATACCATATTGTAATCTTGTTTTAACTGTTTAGGAATTTAGTTATCGGATTTCCTGATGCGGGCCTCGATTGAAGAACCCGCATCCGATTCAAGGCATGATTTGTTGACCGTATTTCAAGTAATTTATTTTATACAAACTTGAAAATGAATCATTGAAACCGTTCTTTTTGCCTTAGTTGCAAAAACATCATTAAAAAAAACTTAATCAGTCAAAATCGACTCGCTAATGCACTCTTACCCCGCTTACATTAATTCATGGTTGAATGCGCCCATAAGTAATTACCCGGTGGCATTTTTTTCAATGTATTTCTTAAGCTTTTTTTCTTTGGGAATCCATACTTGGAATTTTTTTTTTTATTACCACCTTTAAGTTCAATTCGCTTAGTTTGGTTACTCTTGAAGAAATTTGTTGAAGTATAATGAAGATGTTGGATAATAAAGAATATAGCGATAAAGTCCATAATATAGTTCTTAAAATTGATGAACTACTAAAGTAATAACTTATGACATATTTTTATGATAAATAAAATGTCTTATTATAAAGACAATCATTTTATTGCAACATTATGTGACAAGATATAATACTATTATTTGATGTTTCTTTTGGTTTACATTAGTAAATCAACTTGCATTAAAATGGGTTATGAGTATTTAGACAACTAGCAAGTAACTAACATCAATTGAATAAAAAAATTAACGTATAATTAATGACTTTACGCCAATAATTTAACTTGTCACAAAAATGGTATTGCTAAAAGAAAATAGGAATTAAAAAAATGGCTAATCAGCTAAAACATTATAAGATTAATAATATATGTGGTGATTTATCGTCATGAGATAAAATGACTATTTCAAGTTCTTAAATACATTTACATGTACCTTAAAAGTAGAATCATTTGTTAATTCTTCTTAAACCACTGTTGTTAAAGCAGCGATACCAATAGTTGATGCTATTTAGACAAAAGCTTTTTTCAACATTCTAAATAAAGCAGGTCCCGTGTGGGGAACTAAAAATTCTTTGAATGCAATGACCCGCTTCATCATTTTCCAAGTTGTGGGCTCAATCCAATGTGCGGTAACACATAGTTACGAACCGGGCAAACCATGAGGAGCGAACCAAACATCCGTTGTTATGATGACACTAGCATTTAAATTAAGAAAACAATCTATTATTAGTTGTTTAGCTGCTTTCCATAATTTCATTGCATCACGTTTTAGAGTAGTGTGACTTACATGATTGTTTTTTGGTTGCATATGGTTTTGAAACACCCTCGTCATTTGAGCGTTGTTAAAGTGGTTGAATGGTAAGCCTTGTTGAATCACCAAACCCGCGAATTATTCACGAAGAACATCCGGATTGTACACAAAAACACTCCCATCTCGAGCCATAGACAATTGCCCCGCTTCTAGAACAGTCTTGAATGTGTCACAATGCGGATGCGTGATATGATTCCTCAATGTCGAGTTGGACTTTTGTGACAAGAAATTAAATAAATGCTTACATTGAGCCTTGGTCGTGTTGTCCGACATCTTGCAAAGGTTGTAGTATTTCCAAACCTCGGGGTTTCGGGTGGTTGTTAAAATTTGAATAATCGTCGGTGCACTTGTAGAACCAACACCGGTGGTAGTTGAACTGGATTGAGTTGCTATTAGTGAAAGAAATTCGGTTTTGCTTTGGAGAGTGTTTTTTTGCTTATGAGTTATGATTGTGAGTTGTGTGAGTTGTGATTGAATGTGTAACACAACCCCTCTTTTTATACTGAAATAAAATGGAAAAATGACAAACACTACACCCAAAAAGTCAGAAAAATACTCCTCCCCGATCCCCACCTGTTTGAAATTCAAAATTCGAATCTTAAAAAAAACTTGTCGAACCGGTTCGAAAAACCGGTCCCCGAACCGGTCGAAACCATGAAACCCCAAACCGGCGGTTTGGCCAAAAGCCGGGTTTGACCGGTTCTGGTTTCCGGTTTTTCAACCGGTTCGGTTCTAGGAACCGGTTTTTTTCCCATGTCTAGTCGGAGTTGAACAACATCTACCTTGAACGGTATTGTTAGGGGGTACTATATATCTTCTACTTAGCTAACAAAATGTGGTAGTTTGTATTCTAAAGACTAATAATAAAAAACTAAGTTTATAAGAAACACTCATATATACAAAACTCAAATTTTAATTAAACATGCATGTATGTGATTAAGAAAAGGACCTCATACACATGATTGAAATTGAAAAAGTTTTAAAAGAATATATTAAACTCATAAATACTTAGTATATATTTCGAGTGGCAATCTGAATGGAAGTATTTTTTAAAACACTCGAGCAACAAACTAGCGAGGGGAAAACGTTACAACGAGTTTGTACAAGCATGTTTTGGATCACAAATCCTATCAAACCAATTAGGATTCACATTTTTATTTCTATGTAAGATTTAAGCATGAGAAAGGATTATGGTTTCGTCACATATTATATGTATCCTTTCTATGAGGCATTAGATCAAAGAAAATCATATTTATGTATGTCCACATGATCCAACTTGTGGTAAACATGACAATTGTGTTTATTAATATTACAAGGTTAAAGAAGAAACTTTTAGCTAGTATTGCATGGTGGCCATGCATGTTAAGTTGTTTCAACGTAAAGAATTGGTTTATTTGTTAAAATGTTTCCATTGTATAATTTTTTTTGATAAAGGCTTTCCTCGGTAAATTTTATTACACCTAAAAACAATTAAGTACAAAGGATGAGGGTGTGTCCCACATCTCCGCCCGTTACATAGGAAAAACTACTTCCTTAAAGGAAGGTACACAAAGTGACTAGACTACAAAAGAAACAAGAGAAACTATTTCTTCTTACGACCTTGAACTTTGATATCAAAATTGTCGCATATATCTTGAATAATATCATGGCCTTCGTACATATCATCACCGTATGCAGGGCGGATCTAGCATGTACATAGAGTATGCACGTGCATACCCTGTGTAAATTATTATTAGTGTAAAAAATCTGGTATTTTTCTAAAGTAACAACAATATACACTTTAAATTTATGGATGCATACCCTTTAAAATAATGGAAATTTATGAGTGCATACCTCACATTTAACTTAGATGTGTTCAGAAAGAAAAGAAAAAAAAGAACATCTTGGCTATTGATAGTTTTGATGTTAAGGCAAATGTATTTCCTTTGCTAGCTAATAATATTAGTGATTATGAAGTGTCAGTTGTATATTTGGATTAGGAGGGTGAATGCGGATCATGGAAAATGTTTGATTTTCACACTGGAGGGGTGAGCAGGTGGGTGTACACTTTGAGAAGATTGTGTCTTGATGAGAACCTTTTGTCCTGTAAACGAAACTTGTGTAATTGGTTTTTGCTACTATTTATGGTGGGCGAGATCTGAACACTGTAGAATGGGTGCTTAATTGGTAATTAATTATGTAGAAGAGGATGATGACAGAAGTGGGTATCAAGTGCTTGAAGTGAGAAAAAGAGACGAAGCATATGGAGTGAACCTAATTGAAAGAAGTTGTTTTTGTAAGTTGTGGGATCTATCTGGAATTCCATGTGTGCATGCTGTAGCCGCATACATGCATCTTCACATGGATCCAGAACTAGGTGTTTGTGATTGGTATACGCAATCAAAATGGCATGATGCATACCAATTCTCAATCAAGCCAGTTTTTGGTTCCAAGATGTGGAAGGCTTCTCCAAACACACCTCCACTACCACCTATCATACAAAAGATGCCTGGAAGGCCAAGGAAGAAGAGGGTTAGGCATCCCACAGAAAATGATTATGAGGTAAGCAAGGTAGGTAGACAAATGACATGTCAGCTGTGTTACAAAACAGGTCATAACAAACAAACTTGCACAGCAAAAAAACAACCTAAACCACAAAAGAGTGGTAAACCACCAAAACCACCAAGTTATAAATTTTTTTCCAAACATGTTAAGGGTGGTGGGAGTGTTGTTAGAGGTGGTGGGTCAAATATAGGAAGAGGTGGTGGGAATGTTGGTAGAGGTGGTGGGTCAAGCAATAAAAGAGGTGGTGGGAGTGTTGGTAGAGGTGGTGGGTCAAGCAATAAAAGAGGTGGTGGGAGTGTTGGTAGAGGTGACGGGTCAAATATGGGAAGAGGTGGTAGGTCAAATATGGGAAGAGGTGGTGGGTCAAATATGGGAAGAGGTGGTGGGTCAACTACAAGTAGGGGTAGTGGGTCAAGCAGTAAAAGAGGTGGTAGGGGTGGTGGGAGTGTTGGTAGAGGTGGTGGGTCAAATAGTAAAAGAGGTGGTATGAAAAGAGGTTTTTCAAGCAGCTTTAATACCGAGGTATTATACATTTCTTTCCTAACCGGTAACAGTTGTGATATACTCCACTTTGCTTACTTTATTGATTGACAGGATGAACGACAACTTGCATTGGACGAAGAAGCAGCTAGAGAGGTATTTGCAGAAGTAAACGCAGCAAGAGAACAAGAAATGTTGGAAATCGAACGAAATGGTAAGGTATATCAAGATTGGGATGATGTGCAGTGGAATGATGATTTCAGAAATGATCATGATATAACTACACTAAAATGTCCAACAATAAGTGAACTAGAAGCTGTGGATGAAGCACATGATGAATATTTGAATAATATGGATTCAATTACAACTGGTGCACAAACTCCTGCACAAACAGCTATCATCCATGTTATCTCTGCTGATAATGTATCAAACAATGAACAACCTAGAATTCATCTTACCCCAGAAGTTCCTGATACTTTAAGCCAATCTTCAAGAGTGGTTTTAAACCCAAGACCAAGATCTGAGAGGATAGCCAAAAGAAGAAAGTTAGCTGATGGTACTGCAGATAAACCATTTACTTTGTAGTGGTCTTAGTAAATGTATGTGTATCTGTAGTTATAGGTATGATCTTTTGTTAAACCTTAGTATGAAACACCAACCACTTATGTAGTTGTAGTTATGTATGCCCACTGATCTTTTGTAAACACTAACCACTGATCTTTTGTAATCAGTTATGGGCATGTAGTTATATATGTGTAGTGATGGTTGTAGCATTAACCACTGATCTTTTGTAAACACTTATGTACTAGCCTGTAGACACTAATCTTTTTGTTAATATAAGCATGTTTAATGGTTCATATATTATCAGAGACTAAGGGAACAAAATGGGTAAATAACATCTGATGCATGGTTAATCAAATGATGCAACACACTTTGTAAACACATGGTAATTTTGGATGGTAGTCATAGGACTGATGGTCATATGTGAAGATGACCAATATTTTGATACACTTTGAATAGATAATGAAAATATGTTCATACCATTAGCATTAGAAAAACATGGTAACCATTACAACATAAGACACAATAGACAGACATGGTTACCTTACTATTACATCATTACAGTCAAAGTGTCAAACAAAAGACATTAAGCTAAGAACACAAAAGACATTACATTGACACCCTACCATTACATCTTTTCCATTCATATGACTAAGAACAACAACCCAAGTAGTACAACAATGATTGCGAC
>BQNB010144530.1:0-16843 GCA_026074375.1 Tanacetum coccineum
GTTTTACCCTGAGTAAAAATCGAGTAAAAATCCCATCAAGCCTCAATCCAACGTGGCCACAAGAAGATTCCAAGTACTAAGCTTACAACTCAGCAAAAGAAACGTCATCAACAGCCTTTGATTGGACAAGGAATGACACGGTGGATTCAAAACAACCACACAAGGAATGAAATTTTGCACTGAAATCAAGCTAAAAGAAACACACTTACTCCTAAAGAGTGGGATTGCCAGCTTGGCAATCCGTGTGATGGAAATTGATCAAACGACCAAAATGAAGGATCCAATGATTAGAGAGTATTCAAGGACTGAGATCAAGTCAAGGGGAGCGCATGCAGAGGTCTAGATCCTTCTCTTTAGGCCTATAAATACAAGACCTCTCTCACTCACAAAAGGGATCATATCTAGCTTAATATAGGAGTAGTGTTAAAATAGCTTTAGCTTATTGTCATTTAAGTCTTTGTAAATTTCATTTAAAAGCCTTGTAATCTGTTTTCATTAATAAAATTTGTAGTTCACTTTTAAAACTTGTGTTTGATTCTGTTTTACTTAATAAGCAATATGGTTTGATAAAGCTCAAAAAGCTCTTAATAAGCTCTTAATTCACCACTCAAGCTAGTATTCACTTAGTTAAGCTCTCAAAAGCTTAACTAAGCTTAATTAAACTTAAATCCTCCCTTAAAAGTACCTCAGCTTGTTATTGGAAGGGAAGTCAGTAATGGAAGGACTTCCAGGACCCCACCAGCTTATCCTAGGATAAGCTGGAGCTTGTTGATAGCTCATAAGAGCATTTTGATAAGCCTTGTTTAGAGCAAAGGCTCTTGTAAGTTCTCAATTCCTTTTAATAGCTTAATTTTGAATTTTAGCTTATCATTGCTTATTATTTGCTTATTTTAGTTTAGATTTGCTTAATTCTGCTTATGTTAGTTATTTGATGTTTATCTAGTTTAATTTTTAGTATAAATCTTTAGTTTGCAAAAATTAGTCATAAAACAGTAAAAAAAACCAAAAATATAGCATTAGGTCTTTTAAAAGCTCTGACCTATCTAGTATTTGAAGTTTGATTCTTATTTCTCAAATTTATAAGCTGAAAATGATTTTAAAATTTCTAAAGGGGTGTTTGGCTCAAGACAGTATTAACATAAGTTAATACTGTCAGGATCCTTTTGGTTCTTTAGATTAACTTTAAACATCAAATTCAAGTTTATAAAGTTAAGATCTAAGGTCTTTGATAGGTTTAATTAAGTTTTTTAAAAGATTAG
Organism: Tanacetum coccineum; assembly: GCA_026074375.1. Classification (NCBI taxonomy): domain Eukaryota; kingdom Viridiplantae; phylum Streptophyta; class Magnoliopsida; order Asterales; family Asteraceae; genus Tanacetum; species Tanacetum coccineum. The sequence continues at coordinate 1,260 of BQNB010144530.1, forward strand.
TTAGTAGCTTTTAGAATCTGTGATCATTAGTTCAGCTTATTAGATTCATTTAGCTTAAATTTGTTCTAGTTGATTTAGTTACCTCATTTTGCTTTTATTCAGGTGTTCAAATGATATTCAAATCAAGTTTGTAGGCCTGCACTTAATGGCTTTAAGTTTTGGTTAGTATAGTGGTCAATTGCATCAGTAGAGAAAATAGACAAATAGCCATTTTCTAACTTAAAAATCAGCAGGTAAAAATAGTTTTTAGAATTTCAAATTTTGTTCACAAGTAGATTTTAGGTAATAGTAGATCTATTTCAGCTTATTTTGCTTTTAAAAGTTCATTAAGCTATCTGTTTTTAAGCTCAAATTCAGCAATTTGTCTTTTCAAAAAAAACAAGTAGTAAACTCAGCATACACTGAGTATATAAGCAGTTTTCAAACAGCTTTTTTATTAAGCATTTGAGTTTCAAAATACTTTTTAAGAATAGATTTAGGTAGCTTATTAGTCAAACTTTAAGGTAGTATAGGTCATTATGTCATAAGGATCCAATAGCTTATCTTAAAATAAGCTCAAAGTTGCCTTAAGGGACTGTTTGGTTAACAGTTTTTGATAAAGTGCTTATTTGAGAATTTTTAGCTTATAGCTTGTAGATTTAGCTTAATTCCTGTTAAATCTAGCTTATTAGGTTAATTTTCAGTAGAGCATAGCTTATTCAGTTCCATTTTTAGCTTATTTTGTCTTTTCTTAAAAATCCAAAAACATAAAAATCAGCATAAGTAGCTTTTTCATTTAACTTTTTCAGTGCTTATTTGAATTTCAAAATGCTTTTTGTTTATTGTTTAAAGTAGCTTACAAGCTGAGCTTTAAGGTGAAATAAGTTAGATTTTCATAAGGTTCTGTTTGCTTATTAAAAATTAAGCTCAAAAGTTGCTAATTGCCTGTTTGGTATGCAGTTTTTAAATAAGTGCTTAATTGAAATTTCAGCTTATGGCTTGTGTTTTTTGTTCATTTCTAGCTTAGAGTAGCTTAGTAGGTTAGTTTTAAGTTAGTGATAGCTTATTTAGTTCTAGTTTTAGCTTATCAAGTTTTAATAAAAGTTTAATTAAGCTTTCTGTCTGTTTAAAAAGCTGTTTTCAGCTTAAATTTTGATTTTTAAAAAAATTGTTTTCATTAAAGTTGTTAGTTTTTCTAAGTTTTATAACTTTGCTTTTCAAAGTTTTTGCAAAAAATAAAAAAAAGGGAAGAGGGGAAATTGTGGGTGAGCAGGACTCGAACCCACAACCTCAACCCTCCTCAACCTTTATAACACAACACCACACACCTCTAACCACTGCGCCCTTGGGACTTTTACGTCCTAAGGTGCATTTAAAATCCTTTTACCCCTTTTTTAAGTTTTAGTTATAATAAGCACTTCGAGTGCTTATTTGATTTTTCCCGGCTTATTTAGTTTAGCTCTTTAGGATTTGATATTTTTCCTGCATCCTGCTTATCATAAGCTACTTTTAGAAATTTTTTAGGATTTTTAGCTTAAAGTTTTATATTTTTCGTGAATTAATTTTGTTAAAAACTTTAAAAAATCATAAAAAATAGAAAAATAATCAAAAAAATAATTTTCTTTTTTATAAAATTTTCTTTTATCATATTCTAGGCTTAGGTTTGAAATTTACTTTCGTAGGGTTAATATTTTGAAAGTTCATTTTTTAAAGAACGGGATTTCGTCCCCGTTCACGTTTTCTTCATTTTTTTAAAAATTAATCTTGGTTTATAAATTCCTTAGCTTTTACTTTTAAATAGACATTTAGGATTAGAAAAAGTTTAGAAAATCATTTAGGGTTTAATTTTAGTGTTTTTTCTTATTTGTCGTGTTTTATTTTATTTCCCGTTATCATTTTTTCGTAGTTAGATTTAATTGTGCCTTTATTTGCTCGCTATTAGGATTTTAGAAAATAGATCATCTTTGAAACCATTCAAGTCATTGTCCAAATAACAAACGAGGTCTCAATTTCATAAATCATTGGGAAAACGACCCGGTAATCACTTACCAGTTACTTACGTAAAATATTTTTCGTGTGATTTTTCTTACTACCTTTGTCCTCAAAGGTAGTTTAGGAATTTCATTATCGTTATATTATTAAACGTATTAAAACTATACACACCAAGTTTTTAGCGCCGTTGTCGGGGATTAAGGGAAGAAGGGAAATCCAGGGTGAGCAAGGCTCGAACCCTGGACCTCTACCTTTCTCAACCTTTATAAACGCCTCACCACACAACACACTCACCATTGCGCCCTTGGGACTTTTACGTCCAAGGGTGCATTTACTTTTCTTTTAAACACATTTTAATTTTCCCTTTTTATAAATACATAAGCCGTAGCTAGGTTTTTGGCTTTTTAGGGCTTAATTTTTCAGAGCTTATTTTTAGTTTCTTAATTTTATAATATCCAGCACTACATTTTATCACTTTTAGTAATTTTCTTATGAATTTTTAGGATTCATTAGTATTTTTAATCATTTTTTTTTGTTTAAAACTTAATAAAAATTCATAATAAATAAAAAATAGAATTCTTTTTCTAAAATTTCTTTTTTTTCTTAATCTAGGCTTAGGTTTTAAATTTACTTCCGCTGGGGGTTAATTATTTGAAAGTTAATTTTAAAATGAACAAGATTCGATCCCCGTTCTCGTTTTCTTTGTTTTTAGCTCAAATTAATCTAGGTTTAGAAATTCCTTAGATTTTTACTTTTAAATAGACATTTAGGATTAGAAAAAGTTTAGAAAAGCATTTAAGGTTTATTTTAGTGTTTTATCTTATTTGTCGTGTTTTATTTTATTTTCCGTTATCATTTTTTCGTAGTTAGATTTAATTGTGCCTTTATTTGCCTCGCTATTATGGAATTTTAGAAAACAAGTAATCTGTGAACCAATTCAAGTCATTGTCCAAATAACAAACGAGGTCTCAATTTCATAAATCTTTGGAAAAATGACCCGATAATCACTTACCGGTTTCTTACGTAGAATATTTTTCGTGTGATTTTTCTTACTACCTTTGTCCTCAAAGGTAGTTTAGGAATTTCATTATCGTTATATTATTATGTATTAGAACTATACACACCAAGTTTTTGGCGCCGTTGTCGGGGATTAAGGGAAGAAGGATCAGCCTTGTGCTATTGCTGATTCACCTATAGCTTTATCTCCGGGCTACGTTGATGACTCGGATCCCAAGGAGAACTATAAGGATAGTCCAGTAGACTATCTAGCTGATGGAGGTGACGGCGATGATGATGACTCCTCTGATAATGACGAGGATAAGGAGGCTTCAGAGGAGGAGGAGGAGCATCTAGCTCCGGCCGACTCTGTTATTGCACACCGTTGTTATACTATGTCCCATCTTATGAGGAGACAGAGCCGTTTTTGAGACAGATGATGTCATGGGTTACACCACCATCACCACCCGCATATCGTACCACTGCTAGGATATCTATCCGACCTGAGGCACCTATGCCTTTTCCATCAAAGGAGGAGGTCGAGAGACTTCTTGCCTTACCACCACCACCACCACCATCACCACTTATCCCTCTTGCACCAACCCTTGCTGAGGAACGCCTTGCTTAGGTGTTTAGTGCAACCTGCTCTTCCATCCATTCTCCACTTCATATAGTACCTCACTTATATGGTAGCCCTAACCATGTGCGTGCACCCCTAGGCTTCAGAGCTGCCATGGGTAGATTGAGAGCTCATACCAGCCATCATCATCCACTACATCTATCACCACCATTACCACCTCTACCATCATCACTACATATACCACCACCAGTCGACTGTAGGAAGGACATTCCCGAGGTCGAGTTACCACCTCGTAAGAGGTTATGTCTGACTGCTCTCACATCGAGGTATGAGGTGGGGGAGAGTTCAAAATACTGCCTAGACCTATGGAAGAGTCATGGGATAGTATTATTGGTTTATCGAACTCTGGATGCGAAGCCAGACGTCAGAGAGGGTCAATGCGGTCAGTCTATGGGATTAGTGTTACTTGGGTAGACCCCGTAGAGTGGCTGCCGAGGAGGTGGCCACGGTCGACCATTGAAGGGTCTATACTGAGGTGGACCGACGCTTGCTGCATTTAGGAGCTGGAAAACTGGATTTATTTGCTATTTTTGAGGTTACTCTGACCCGACGGACTCAGGTATTTATGAGTGGTGGTGGCATTGGTCATGTTTGGTAGTTCCTCGAGGAGTCTAGCATACGACTGGTGTGATCGGTGGCTCGTGTTCGCCGTGGAGGCGTTTGGCTCAGTCGGTGGGACTTGAGTTCGGCTGGCATCTATGAGGTCAGGGTTACTGGTCGCTGACGGGGGATGGTTGCTCGGTTACTAGGCGTGGTGGCTGGTTGTGAGTAGAGGGGGGCGCTGGGGGCTGATCGTGTGGGTCTGGGGTGACGTTGAGTGGTGGTGGAGATGATAGGATGGGCGTTTGTGGTGGTCGAGGCAGAAATACGGGGGGGTACGGGGGGAAAGCGAGTGGCGGGGGACCGGGGTGTGAGGGGGGCTGTCGTCCCAAATACGGTGGGCGGGTGCTTTGGTGGGGTTTTTTTTTTTTTTCCCCCTTTTTTTCCTCTTTTTTCCCTCTCTTTTTTTTTATTTCTTTTTTTTTTATTTTTTTCTTTCTTTTTTTTTTCTTTTCTGTTTTCTTTTTCCCCCCTTTTTTTTTTTTCTCCTTTTTTTTTTTTACTTTTTTCCCTTTTTTTTTTTTTTCCTTTTGATTTTTTTTTCTTTTTTTTTTCTCCCTTTTTTTCCCTTTTTCATCTTGTGCAGATGCCTCAAGGCGATGGTGAGTTGTACCTAGGGTTACTTTTCATATTCATAGCTATCATTTTGTTACACGGCTAAGTATTATGGGTTTTATACCCTGCTAGCACGGTAGTAGGACTTGTATTTTTCATTTCTTGTATCAAATAATCATGTATGTTTTTCTAAATTATATATGAGGTGTTGTATTATGTCATGGCGGTCTGAATTCTGTTATGTGTTGTGATCCCAATCATGTTATATAATCGCTGTGTGATGTAATCTTGTTATATATTATGCCCATGTCATGTTGTGATGTTTATAAAAGCTCACATGTTTTATATTGTTGTGATTTAGAACAATATGCTACCAAAAAGAACCTATGCTGCTGCAAGGACTACTGTTGCGGCTGCTACCCCAATGACTGTTGCTGCTGTTGAGCAACTGATCACAGAAAGAGTTTTTGCGACACTTGCTAATCATGAAACTCTTTGAAACAACACTAATAGTCATGGCGATGGAAGCTACAATTCTGGCATGGGAATCAGAGGAACTACACGCACTCTACGTGAGTGTACGTACAAAGATTTTTTGAACTATCATCCACTTAACTTCAAGGGTACTGAAGGGGTAGTTGTGTTGGCCCAATGGTTTGAAAAAATGGAATCAGTGTTCCACATAAGCAACTGTACTGTGGAGAACCAAGTTAAGTTTCATTGGAAATGCCCTTACATAGTGGAACTCCCACATGAAGCCTGTTACTCAAGATGTTGCTTATGCCATAGACCGGAAGACACTGAAGAAGATGATGACAGTCAAATACCGCCCAAGGGGTGAAATTAAGAAGTTGGAAGTTGAGCTCTGGAACCTAAAGGTGAAGGGTACTGATATCGCAAGTTACACTCTATGTTTTCAGGAACTTGCACTTATGTGTGGAAGGATGTTTCCTGAGGAATCGAATGAAGTTGAGATGTATGTTGGCGGACTTCCTGACATGATTTGGGGGAATGTGATATCATACCAAGCCAAAACAATGGAGAAAGAAATTGAGTTTGCTAATGACCAGATGGATCAAAAAGTTCTCACTATTACTGAAAGGTAAGCTGAACAAAAGAGGAAGTTGGAGTTTAATGCTGGGAAAAATCAGGGGCACCAACAACAAAACAAGAGGCAGAATACTGGGCGAGCTTACACTGCTGGGTCTGGTGAGAATAGGGAGTACACGGGATCATTGCCCTTATGTACAAAATGCAACTATCACCACAAGGGGCCATGTGCTCCCAGGTGTAATAAATGCAAGAAGATCAGTCATTTGGCTCGTGACTGTAGGAGTTCTGGTCCCAATAATAATAACAACAATCATGGGAACTCCTGAGCAACTCAAAATGCTGTCACTTGCTATAAGTGTGGTGTTCAGGGGCATTACAAGAAAAACTGCCTGAAGTTGAAGAATGGAAACCGTGGTAATCAATGCTGGAACGGAAATACACTAGCCAAGGTTTATGTGGTGGGCAATGCGGGAACAAACCCAGACTCTAACGCCATTACGGGTACGTTCCTTCTAAACGACCGCTATGCTTCTATCTTATTTGATACTGGTGTCGATAGGAGTTTTGTATCTACTGCATTTAGTTCCCTAATTGATATCACACCAACTACATTAGACTACTATTATGATGTTGAATTAGCCAACGAGAAAATAATTGGGGTAAACACTATCATCCGGGGTTATACATTAAACTTCTTAAACCATCCATTTAACATCAACTTAATGCCCATAGAACTTGGTAGCTTCGACGTCATAATCAGCATGGATTGGTTGTCAAAGTACCACGCTGTTATCGATTGTGCTGAGAAGATCGTTCGTATCCCCTAGGGAAATGAAACCTTACTGATCTATGGTGACGGAAGTAATCAGGGAAACAGGACTCGTTTGAACATCATTTCGTGCACCAAAACTCATAAATATTTGTTAAAAGGACAAGGTGACTAAAGACAAGTCAGGGGAGAAGCAACTTGAGGATGTACCAATCGTTCGAGATTTTCCTAAAGTATTTCCTAAAGAATTACCGGGTCTTCCACCGACTCGACAAGTGGAAGTCGAAATCGATTTGATGCCTGGTGCTGCACCTGTAGCACGAGCACCTTATCGATTAGCTCCTTCAGAAATGAAAGAGTTATCAGTAGCAACGACAAGACTATCCACCAGGGCTTTTAAGACCAATTCCTCACATATGGGGAGCTCCCGGTCTTGTTTTATCAAAAAAGGACGGATCATTTTCAGGAGGTGCATCGACTATCGGGAATTAAACAAGATGACGGTGAAGAATCGTTATCCACTCCCAAGGATCGACGATTTATTCGATCAACTACAAGGGTCCGATGTCTATTATAAGATAGACTTGCGATCGGGTTATCATCAGCTTCGAGTACGTGAACAAGATATTCCAAAGACGGCATTCAGGACTCGGTACGGTCATTACGAGTTCCAAGTTATGCCATTCGGTTTGACGAACGCACCGACGGTGTTTATGGATCTCATGAACCGGGTGTGCAAACCATACTTGGATAAGTTTGTAATTGTCTTTATTGACGATATACTAATTTATTCAAAGGACAAGAAAGAGCATGAAGAACATCTTAAGGCAATTCTGGAATTGCTTAAGAAAGAGGAGTTGTACGCTAAATTCTCTAAATGTGAATTTTGGATTCCTAAGGTACAATTTCTAGGCCACGTGATTGATAGTCAAGGCATTCACGTGGATCCTGCCAAGATCGAGTCTATAAAAGATTGGGCATCTCCTAAAACCCCAATGGAGATACGTTAATTTTTAGGTCTTACCGGTTATTATCGGAGGTTTATCGAAGGATTTTCAAAAGTTGCTAAGCCAATGACCAAGCTCACACAAAAGAAAGTCACCTTTGAATAAGGTGACAAGCAAGAAGCATCTTTTCAGACATTGAAGGATAAGTTGTGTAGCGCACCTATCTTAGCTCTCCCTTAAGGAGCTGAGAACTTCATTGTATATTGCGATGCGTCGCATAAAGGATTGGGTACGATATTGATGCAAAACGAGAAGGTGATTGCGTACGCATCACGATAGCTAAAGATTCATGAGAAAAATTATACTACTCATGATTTGGAACTTGGTGCAGTAGTGTTTGCTCTAAAACTTTGGAGGCATTATATGTGTGGAACCAAGTGCACTGTGGTTACCGACCAAAAAAGTCTACAACACATCCTTAATCAAAAGGAGTTGAATATTAGGCAACGTCGTTGGTTAGAGTTACTTAGTGATTACGACTGTGAAATTCATTATCACCCAGGGAAAGCAAACGTAGTGGTTGATGCCCTGGGCCGTAAAGAACGGATTAAGCCACTACGGGTTTAAGCCTTAGTCATGACTATTGGTTTGAATCTCCCCAAATAAATTTTGGAAGCTCAAATAGAAGCACAAAAACCAGAGAACATCAAGATTGTAAGACCGTAGGGGGGAGGTATGATCTGTAGGATATACGTGGAAAAGTTGGAACCTCGTGCCAACAGAACCCTATGCTTAAATGGTAGGAGTTGGTTGCCATGTTATGGTGATTTAAGGACCGTAATCATGCACGAGTCCCAAAAATCAAAATACTCTGTCCATTCGGGTTCCGACAAAATGTATCAAGACATAAAAAAGCTATACTGGTGGCCTAATATGAAGGCCGACATCGCCACCTATGTTAGCAAATGTTTAACGTGTGCTAGGGTTAAGGCTGAACATCAAAGACTATCGGGATTGTTGGTACAACCTAAGATACCTCAATGGAAGTGGGACAATATCACTATATACTTTGTCATAAAGCTTCCTAAGTCATCACAAGGTCATGACACTATTTGGGTGATTGTTGACCTACTCACGAAGTCTTTAATCTTCATACCAATGAGGGAAAATGACCCCATGGAAAAGGTGACAAGGATGTACCTAAAGGAGGTAGTCACAAGACATGGAATACCTGTATTAATCATTTGTGATCGTGACCCTAGATTCTCATAAAATTTCTAGAAGTCACTTCAAAAGGCCTTAGGTACTAGCTTGGATATGAGCACAACCTATCATCCAGATACAGACGGACAAAGAAAGAGGACTATTCAAACTCTTGAGTATATGCTACGTGCTTGCGTGATCGACTTTAGAAATGGCTGGATTAAGCATTTGCCACTAGTCGAGTTTTCATACAATAATAGTTATCACGCTAGCATCAAGGCTGCACCATTTGAGGCACTGTACAGTCGAAAGTGTCGTTCACCTGTTTGTTAGGCCGAGGTCATAGAAGCTCAACTCACCGGTCCAGATCTAGTCCAAGAAACGATCAAGAAGATCATTCAGATCAAGCAAAGGATTCAAGCCGCTCGCGACCGACAAAAGAGTTACGCCGACTTAAAACGTAAGCCGATGGAGTTCCAAGTTGGGGATAGGGTTATGCTTAAGGTTTAACCTTGGAAAGGAGTCGTGCGTTATGGCAAACGGGGGAAGTTAAACCCTAGATATGTTGGACCTTTCAAAGTACTGGAAAAGGTTGGATCCGTTGCTTACAAGCTTGAACTCCCTCAAGAGCCGAGTCGGGTTCACAATACATTTCATGTATCCAACTTGAAGAAATGTTATTCCGAAGAACCATTAGCCGTTCCGTTGGAAGGACTACATATTGATGATAAACTCTAATTTGTGGAAGAGCCCGTCAAAATTATAGAACGGGAGATCAAACGATTAAAGCGAGCCGTTACTACTCGTTAAACAGTTCATTAGAACTAGGCGGGTCCTGAGTTCACCTGGGAACGTGAAGATTCGTTCAAAAAGAAATACCTACATCTCTTCACAAATCGAGCATCTTCATCCACTACAATGTCTTAAGCTTTAAGGACAAAGCTCTTTTAATGGGTGGTGACTGTAACATTTCTCAATTTAGGTCATTTTACAACTCCTATTATTCTTCACTATTTATTTTAGTTCAGTACACGTTTACTTTTAAATTAACCTTTAAGCTAAATCGCGTAGACTAGAAATAATCATTTAACGGAAACAGTCACCAAATAAATTTAAGTGTTACGTTAAGCAAGTGTTATGTAATTATTAGGAAGATAATTATTAACTTTGCGCGTTTTATTTTTATTGGTCACGTAAAAGGCTTACGTTTCACAATAAAATACGTTTAGACACACTCTGGAAATACCTATACTTATCTAGACTCAAACCAATACTCGCTTTTATTCCATGGACACAAAAATTATATAATTTTTTATCATTAAGCCTATAAGGGCCGGTTATGGTTAAACATAACAAAAACATAAGACAAACATTATATACTCTTGGATATTAACCACATAAGTACACCTTAATCCCATATAAATAGAAATTGTCTAATCAATTGTACCCTAGCTCTAACCTTAGGCGTCTAATGGGGTGGGAAGGAGCAAGATCACTTACATATACTTACAACATGTACCCTTAATCTATATCTTACCATAGTTAGTTTAAGGTTATATATTTAGTTAGTTTAAGGTAAGAAATACTTAAACAACTAGCACACTTTGCCTTGTTTCCTCTCCATAACACACGACACAAGGACCATTGTGTATTACACATAAATCCTAACTAAATCTTGTAAAACCTAAGACTAATTAAAGCTAAGTACTTGTTAATCTTATACAAGATTGTATTTTGTGTTTTCCCCCTCTTTAGCCACTCGTCACACACAAACCTAGAAACATGAGATCTTCCTAAATCATGTACAACAAGGGTTAATTAAAGATTGTCCTTAATGTCCCCCAATAAGCTTAATATACATTGAATAATAACCATCTTGGATCCTCTTTTGCTCTTTGATACCCGCAGCTAGTATATACTCCACACAAACCATAAGATTTTCACAATCCTAATAAATCTTGTACACATATCTTGCAATTAAAGAATGTACTAGGAGGTATTAGCCAGAAACCATTTGAGGTTAACTAGAAACCATAAAACCACTAGTAGGGCACGGTTTGGATTTGGTTAGGGACTAAGTGATCTAACTAACCTTAAGCCTATATAAACCCACTCCTATCTTGGCAAAACACTTCTTACAAACACTTAACAAATCTATAAGCAAAAACCACTCTTACTTCTCTCATTTGTTTTGGGGTCATACTATAACCGAACTAAACACTTAGTTTCCGTACACTTCTAAGCATACAAGGAATACTAGGATTTTGTACGAGGATATAGCAGGGGTACACGAGCCAAGATTAGATCATTTAATAAGCTTTGAAGCTTAGGGTTGATATACATTTGGGTATAACACATCAGGTTGCCATCCTACACGTTCTAACTTGAAACCAAGATACTAGGAACCTTTGTATGTCGCTGTACTATGCTTATACATGTTCATTCTTATTTGTTCTTCTGGTTGCTAGTCAAATTGGTCAGTAAGTTTATAGAATAACAACCTAAGGAGATGTGAGCTTGTGCATGTTAACAATGCTAAACATAACTTGTTATACGCATGTACATGTGTGTATTATCACTTGTGAGGTGCTAAAAGATGTCAACATATATAAAAATAAGACTTAACAAGACTAGGGCTTTATGTGTTCATAAAATGAATTGCATGAAAACCACACGTAAACATTTCATGAAAAGTATTGGCGTGGCTTGGGATGATGTATAATAAACTATAGAACGATTGCATGTGATAAACACGACTCATATGTAAGCTAAACGAATTTGTTTTGGTGCTAGTAGTCCTAACGAGCCCTTAATATCATTAACGGACCGTTAATGGGCCCAACAGTCCGTTAGTTGGGGCCCACAGCTTATTAATAAGCTCACTTGAGCTTATTGAAGGGTTAAGGAACTCATTGAGCTCGTTTGATTAATAATACACCTAAAGAAACCCAATTGGACCCTTAAAGGGCTTGACAACCCAATACCATGGCCAAAATAGGTCCATAAGCCACGAATAAGCTTGAACAACTTATTTGTGAGCTTATGCGGCTTATTGAGTTTATTATAGACTTAGAAAAGCTAATGGACCCTAATCGAACAAGCCTAAAGGCTTAAAATGCTTAACGGTTTCTTAATGGGCCTAAAAGCCCATTACCGTAGCTTATTGGCTTATGGGATAAGCCAACATTGAGAAACAACTTAAACAGACCCATAAGTGCTTAATGAGACTAGAAAAATAAGTTGGATCAAATATAAAACCCTAATGGACCTTTTAAAACCTTTCGGGTTAAGGTTATTGGGCTAACGAGCCCAATAAGCCCAAATAAGCTTATTTGAGCTTATTATTAAGCTCAACAGCTTCATTTAGCTTAAATGAGCTTAATAAGGGCGTGTGTGCTTTTAAAATCTTTATTGGACCTTTAAATTGCTTAATGGACCTTAACGGGCCCAAAAAGCCCAATAAGCTAAAATAAGCTCATCCGAGCTTATTTATAAGCCGCCACAGCTTATGTAGCTTATTGAAGACTAATGGAACCTATTGTCACTTGTTAGAAATTAATTAGGCTTAAAATGTAATTTTTAGAAGTTAAGGGACTAAAAGTGTCAAATTGGAAACTTTAGTGTAGAAACTATCAAAACTGAATTTTATAAAGTCTAGGGACTGTTTTTGACACTTATGAAACATAAGGGACTGTTTGAAGGTATAAGGACCAAAAGTGTAACTTTTCTAAAGTGAAGGGGACTAAAGGTGTAAATATGGAAAACCTCAGAGTTTAAAATGTTAATAACAATTTTTCATAAACATATGGACATGATTTTGCAATAATGAAAACCTAGGGTTATTTTATATGGTTAAGTGATTTAATAAACCACTTAACGTATCGAACAGTTATAATATTTATCAAATATTATTACAAATTAAAATATGATTTAATAAATATATATATTTATTAATAACGCTTATACATATACTTGTACGTGTGTAGTCGTATACCTTCCTAAGAGCCAACAAGTAAAGACGAATACAATAAACATGTGCACCACCACACAAGTGATAACAGTATATATAAACTGGTAAATTATTGTAGTTTATACATGAGGTCGTTAGTTTAAACTTGTAGACTAAGACTAGCCGTATTTACTTAGGTATTTGACGGTATGATTCATATACCATTCACAGAGGACTACTTACTAAGGTGAGTTCATAGCCCTATGTTTTACTATATCAATGATTTACAACTTTTGGGGTGAGAAACATGCTTTGTTTTACAATTTGGACGTAAGTGTATATTTTATCATGATTACGTGTTTGCCTGAGTAGCGATAACCCCTTTGGGCCTATTATCATGAACTGTCAATTCCTTTGTGGAAGCGCGAATGTTATATATAGATCTATTTAGGATTGACATCCCCATCCGGGTGAGTAGCTCTCACTGGGGTCATGGAGTGAACCAACGGATGTATACCATGTCGGATTCAGATGTTGCGGGTTAGAACATCATCACGGGCAATGTAGGCAATTTATATTGCAATTCATACATGTCGAGCTTCGATGTCATAAGCTTAGGGAAATGTAATTACATTTGTGATGGTTGCATCTGTTGCATTATCATACACTTAAAAATCTTACGGTCCTACATCACATTTACATAAACCTATGAATTCCCCAACTTTTTGTTAACATTTTAAGCATGTTTTTCTCAGGTCAATAAGGCACGAGGTGCCAAGATACATTGGGGGGTCACCTCTTTGGGAGGTCAGTACTAATAGATTTTGGGGCGTATTACATTTTGGGAATATTTTTTTATAAACCGAAATCTTTACTTATATTGTCGAACAATTTGAAGCCATGAGCTTATGTAATGAACAAGTGTTTTGTTTAATCCAATGTATCTTTTTAAAACGACACAATTAGTGGTCGTTCTCATATCTTGTGCTATTGATCTATGAAGTAACGCCCCCGGACACATTATTCCGCTGCAACCCTATTTGGGGGTGTTACATACCGATCTAACACATATAATCTGTTAAGAAGTCAATTAATGAAAGAGCACTGCATAAAAAAGAGTATTACAACAAGGTGAATAAAAGACACATGCAAATGAAAGAGAGAAATGTTGATTCGAGTAAAGCATTGGATGCTGGTTTAGTTGTGGATACGATGCAGTGGGACTAAATCAGGACAAGAGGTTACATGCACAGTTTAGGGTAATTATATCACACATGCTATGATGCAGATATCAGTACTAGTAAATGACCAAGTGCATTTATTGAGGTACATTGGACTGCTCAACATAATGTATTACTAATGAACCAACAACATTCTGTGAATTCTGACCATTTTAGGACACACATCTGTTGGAAAAGGTTGATAGAAATCCATCCCGATTAAATAAAGATGTGTACAGGGGAGGGAGATTGACCATATTGCTTAATAATGTCACAGTTTCATGTCCTTTACTTGGATCCATCATTTGATAAACATGACAACTGATTTTTAAACCAATCTCTTAGTCTGAAAATATTTCCTCAAAAAGACTATTTGCCCAACTTCAATAAGATTTTTCAAGATGGAAGGCATATTGTGTTTTAACTATGAACTTAAATATCATATCAAGCTTTAAAGGATGGGCAAACATGGTCAAATTTTGTTTAAACAAGTAATAAGCCAAGTTAAAAAGGAAATTGAGGTACTTGAAACAATCAATATCGATTTAGAACATAGTGTGGCTAAATTACTTGTAGAGAATGAGAAGTTGCGTAAGGAAAATGAGAATTTGAAACAGACTTACAAAGATCTTTACGATTCCATCAAAAAGACATGAGTTCAGACAAAAGACCATAATGACTCACTGTTTGCTAAAATAGTAGTGAGATTGTGAAAATGCTGAAATTTTTTTGTTTTTATAAAAAGTATTTCAATTATTAGGTATATTTCTTAACATACTATGTTATATGTTAGTATTCATATTAGTTGATAAGTGTAAAATACACATATCCGTTAATACTTAAAATAACTCAATTAAACCCAAAACACAGTGAAAAATGGCAAAAATATATTTATTTTTGTGTTCTGTGTGTGCAGGTACGAATATATGAAAAGTCACATGAAAACCGTCAAAAACGGACAAACAAGGACACAAGAACGGAAGAGTGAACAAAAGCCGGAAGCCAAAGCCAGAAAAAGTCAAATCTACAGTCAACTTCAGTCAATCTTGGTCAACAGAAGTCAACAAAACCTAAAATGTTTCAAAATAACCCTTCAAGTTTCAAAAGTTGCAAAAATAGTCCCTTAAACCCTAAATGGGCCTTACCCGGATCCAAAGGCCCAATCCCTTAGCCCAATAGCCCTTTCATAAAACCACAGGGACCATTCTTGCTATTTCCTAAACTCCTTTTTTACACTATACCTTTTATAAACATCCACAAGGACCATTTGTGTCATTCTCCCAAAGTTCAAACGACTTTTACTCTGAGTCAGTTAAAACAAGCGGGAAAACGTGGGCACTATTCACCCATCGTCCCCAACATTAACCCAAGGAAAATCAAAGGGCTTTCCCCAATTGATGGGCAATTAAGGTAATTCATAGGATCGTTAATAAGATGGCAGGGACAAATGGGTCAAATCAAAGCATCTCATTAGCTCACTTAAGCAAGAGGCCACGTGGCTATGGCAAAGAAGCACAAAGGGAATGAAATTTTTAGACTGAATTCACTCAGAAATAAAGCACAAGAGCATCATAATGGATTGCCACGTTGGCAATCCGTGTGAGCTGATCTAACAGACCACAATGATTAGCAAATGATTGAAGTTGATCAAGGGATGAGAGGAGAGGAGCGTTTAACAGAC
>BQNB010144533.1:0-16843 GCA_026074375.1 Tanacetum coccineum
TGATTTGCACATAAGCCATAAAGAAAATTAGAAATGACATGTTTTGAAACTTTTAAACTCTTGCTCGAACTTCATTTACATACCCGTTACAATCTTAATCGTCATTTCTAGTTACGTAAATGTTATTGATTCCAAGAGACATGTCGAGAAGATTCTTTTTGGAATTTTTGAATTTTCTGATTTTGTATTTGCTGTTTGATATTTTATATTTTTGTATTTTGCTTTTCTTCAAAAATATTTACATTTTGATGTTTAATGAAATATCAAGTAGATTCATTTGCCAGACCCAACAGTTCTGTTGGAGTCAAACATCTCATACCAATTCATCTGACGAGATACTAAAACCTATCTTCTGATAAGGCTTTAGTAAACATGTCAGCTAATTGGTATTCAGTTCTGACAAAATACAATTCAATTATACCACGTTTAACCTGTTCCTTGATAAAGTGATATCGAGTATGGATGTGCTTGGTACGGGAGTGCTGCACGGGGTTTCATGAGATTTCTATGGCTAATTGAGAGTCACAATACAATGGTATTTTATTGTAGTTGAAGCCATAATCCTTAAGTTATGTCCTCATCCACATTACTTAAGCACAGCTTGCAGATAATGCCATGTATTCTGCTTTTGCTAATGACATTGCAGTGCAGTCCTGCTTTTTTGACATCCAGCTGACTAACTTATCACCTAGGAACTGTATTCCTCCAAAAGTGATTTTGCGAGTATAAAGCCATGCGGTATGGTCGGCATCTGAAAAAGCTGTTAGTTCAAAGCCAGAATCCTTCGGATACTCGAGTCCCATGTTAATGGTTCCCTTTAAGTATCGAAAGATCCTTTTAACCTCTTTGAGGTGTTTTTTAGTCGGTCTTGCTTGATAACACGCACAATAACATACTACTTGCACTATGTCTGGTCTACTAGATGTAAGATACACGAGTAACCCAATCTTACTACGGTAGTCTGTTTGGTCTATGAGTTTTCCACTCAAGTCTGCATCTAGTTTAGGTTTAGTAGGAATTGGTGTACCAATGCTATCACATTTATCCATACCATGTTTTTAAAGTATTTCCAAAGCGTACTTGGCCTGATTGATAAAGATACCTCTTGGGAATTGGCGGATCTGAAGTCCTAATTTTTTTTTATTTTCCCTATTAAGGACATCTCAAATCTACTATGCATTAATTTTTCAAATCCTTTTGAATATTTAGGGTTTGTAGACCCGAAAATTATGTCATCGACGTAAATTTACACAAGTAAAATGTCCTCCTTGTATCTTATCGTAAACAAAGTAGGGTCTATAGTACCTTTAGTAAACCTTTGGACATCAGGAAATTGAGATTTCCATCATACCAGGCTCTTGGAGCTTGCTTACAATCCATATAGGAGCTTTAATTAGATTGGTAACTTTTTCTAGATTGTTCCAGGATCAACGAAGCCCATCTGGTTGAGACATAACTCTCCTTCTGTGGACCATTAAGAAATGCCATTTTCACGTCCATCTGGTATATTGGAAAAGATTTGTGTGCTGCGTAGGCGACAAAGAGCCGAACAGCTTCCAAGCGAGCAACTGGAGCAAAAGATTCCTCAAAATCATACTCTCTTCCTGTGTGTTACCCTTAGCTTAAAGTGTGCTTTATTGCGAATTATAGTTAGATCTTCATCCTTTTTGTTCTTCCATAACCACTTTAGCTTGATGACTTTCTTGCCAAATGGTTTGTCGACGAGTTCCCAGACGTTGAGTCTGTCGAACTGATGAAGTTCATCCTGCATTGCCTCAATCCATGCGAATCGTCATTGATTCCTTAATGTTTTTTGGTTCGGCAGAGTACTCACGGTGAGCACGGACTAAACATTTAGATCTGTTGCAAGTTGTCATCTTGTTTGTAGTGACTTCGATGGATTTCACAAACTCTGAGTTAACAGAAGTTGATCCTTTTATCCATTAGTGTTCAGATTGACGAGGTTGGTAGAATGTGTGCATATTTGACGGATCAACATAGCGAGAGGATGACTCTGCTTCTTCATGTACCGGTATACTAAAGACGTTGTAAAATTCGTCGTCATCAACATGTGCATTGTCTACTTGAATTTCTGATTGATTATCGTTGTTTTCCTTAACATGAACAGTTGTAGTTGGAGTTATTGGTTTTGTTGAAGGGTGAATATTCATTGTAGGTTGTGTGTCTTGTTTAGTTGAATAGTCGATGGGAGAAGAAGACTTGTTGACACTTGAAGTACCTGCACTGAAAAATTCATCGTACAAAGGACCGAATAGAAGATCCAACTCTTGTTGTGACGGAGTTGTTGTATCTGCTAATGAAGAAACATTTTGTAGTTGGGGCGCGGGGCCAGAGTTTTCATAGTCTGACGCCTTTTATTGTTGGAGAACGAGGCCTGATGTGTTATTATCAATAAACGTCTCTGTCATCTGTTTGATTTCATCAAATTTAATACGTATGGATTCAACTATCAATCGGGTTCTCTTGTTGTAAACTCGATATCCCTTTGACTGAGTAGAATATCCCACCATGACACATGGATCTCCTTTTTCTTTCATCCTATAAAGGTTTTCACCATCTCTGGTTATGAAACAAATGCAACCAAAAATGTGAAGGTGTTTGATAGAAAGGTTTCATGCCATTAATGATGTGATATGACGTCTTCTCATGTGTTAGGATGATGATGGATCTGTTCTGAGTATAGCATGTGGTTGCAATAGCTCAACCCAAAAGAACAAAGGAAGTTTAGAAGCTGAGAGAATCGTTCGAGCAGCCTCAACCAGAGTACGGTTTCGTCTTTTGACAAAGCTGTTCTGTTCAGGTGTTCGAGGAGTGGAAGTTTAATGCTCAATTCCTCCTTCTTTGAAATTTGCAGTAAGTGTCTTGTTTAAGAACTATGTACCTCTATAAGTGCGAACCATCATCACTTGGGCTTAAAGATTACATTGAATCATCTTGAGAAAATCTTTTAGAACTTCTGGTGTTTCATCCTTAGTTCTTAGAAAGAAAGTCCAAGTATATCTGGATTAGTCGTCAACAATTACCAGAATACATTTCTTCCCATTTATGCTTTCAACCCGCATTGGACCACATAAGTCCATGTGAAGCAAATTTAGCCTTCCTTTCAAACTTAAAATAGCCTTCGTCTTGAATGAGCTCCTTTTTGCTTTACTCAGTTCACAAGAAGAACATAGTTGATCCTTGACATATTTCAACCTAGGTAAACCAATCACGATATCCTTCTTTGAAAGCAAGTTGATGTAGTCGAAGTTAAGATGAGAAAGTCTTCGATGTCATAACATGCTTGAGTTGGTGAGGCTTTAGCCATGAAACATATTGGAGTTGATGAAATGGTTCCTTGAAGAGAAATTGTATAGAGATCAGATCCACGATTACCAATTAGTAAATCGTTTCCCTGAAGATCTCTAACAAAACAAGTAGATTTTCAGAAAGCAACCTCCAAATCCGCATCACAAAATTGACCAATCGAGAAGAGATTGTGATTGAGGCCTTCGACGTAATAAACCTTGTTGATCGTGATATTTTCTTAAACCAAATCCCTGTAACCAAGAATTGGACAAATTGATCATTTCTAAAGCGAACAGTACCCAAAAATTTCTCAACGAAGTTGCACAGAAGCTTGAGGTTTCCTGTCATATACTTGATGCATCCAGAGTCAACAATAAATAGGATGAGTTGCATAATCTGCAAGAGAATTAGAGGATGATGGAACATTTGACAAATTGGATCTTAAAGTATTTGTGATTTTCAAGTCATTAGTTATCCTAGATGCATTATCTATTATTGGACTAATACTTGTGTTCACGTCTTCTTTCCTAAATTTAGGCACCTATTTCATTTTTGTCTTAGGAACTCATTTATATCCTGATGGGTATTGTTTTTCTATCCACCATTTCCATGCCTTACTAGTTTTTTCATAAAGCATCCTATAGTAACTCTTAGATTTCTGGATAGTGGATTTTGATGCAACAGTTTTCTTAGGGGGTGTTGCAAAAGATTTGTTCGCTTTTCTTATGGGTTTTCTAGACCCAGTGGGAACTGCTTGAGGCTTATTAGATCTAGCATTCACGTCATTTAAAAATTTAGAAACACAAGCATCATGATTCGAATTAAATACACATTTTTCACAAGTAGCACAAACAACATTAACATTCAAAGTTATGGATTTTAAACTGTCATTACATGCGGTTACAAACTTTGTTGTATTAGAAATACTAGAAATCCTATGTTGGTCTTCTACTTTAGTCTTCTTAAACTTTACTTGACTACTGTTTGGCACGACCTTATCTTTCATTTGAGTGCTCTAAGCTATGGTCTGCTAATATTAGTTCTGTGAATTACTCTTGTAGAGGTAGACACACGAGGATCAGTATTCCTAGAAGTCTGAGACAGCTGTGGTGCTCTAATTTGTGTTGTCCCAGTGTCAATTCGATACATGCCTGGTTTAATCACATTTGTGTTTCTTACAGCTTGTCTTGTTGTTTGAGGTAAACTCTGTGAAGTGACTGATTTTGATAAACCTTCTGACACATTAGTTTTGGTAACCGACTTCGTCTTTGAAAAACTTTTTCTCTCAAGAGAATATAAAAAAGGAGTCGGTTTGCCTAAAACTGATAGTTTTGGAATTCTTTGAGCATTTAGTTGTCGAACAACAGATGGTTTGTCAAATTTAGTTTCCACATATTTTCCTTTGCATTTCTCAATGAGTTTTTTTAACTCACTTATGGCAAAATTCTTATTTTGAAGTTGAGCTTTCAAATCTTGTATTTCAAAGTATTGGTCACGTTCTTTTAGAAATACAGTTGACGCTTTTTCCTTACAAACTATGTCATTTTTAAGCTTTTCTTTACAATTTTGTAAAGCAAGTTAAAGAGAAATCGAATGTTTTTCTAATTTAGCAAAACTTCGTGAGAGCTCATTATAAGCTTCTTTATTGACATATTCAGTTTGTTTAGAAAGCTTTTATGATATTCACATTCTTTAACTTTATGAAGATACAGACATTGCAATTCAGTATGAGCATCTAAATCAAATAAAGAATGAAAATAAGAACACATAACATCTTTTGAAACACACCCTTGGAGAAGTAGATCATATATGTTTGAAAAATCAGCTTTGTCAGATTCATGTTCGTCAATCTCTTTTTCAAGTGATTGGACGTACTGTAAACCTGTAAACATCTCTTGTTTAAGTTCATGAACAAATTTGAAACTATCATTTTGTGTCTTTATTGCAAGAGGCATCAAACAAGTTTCTACAAGAGCGGTCATACCTTGAGCAGTTGGGGCACGAAATTCATCAGCAACATGTTTTTCCCAAGCTTGATCACAAATTAGTTTGAAATGATTTATTTTATTAGTCATTACATTGTAAGCTTGTCTACACTTGCTTATAGACTTTCATGTAGGTAGAAAACCGATGTTTTTAACAATGTTAGGTTTAGTTTTTACAAAATATTTTCTCTACATTTTCTTTCAAACTTCATTTGCGTAAAGACTATTTTGGTTTGTGTAGTTGTATGGTTTCACTAAGTCTTTATTCAATTTTGATATACTCTCTTGTTCAAGAGTCAAGGTCTCTTCCCTATCAGGGGTAAATTTGTTTGCAAGATCAGATGTGTCATATGGGATCTCATACAAACATGGCTTTTCAGATTGAGCTTTCTTGTGGTACATCGGATTTGTAAAAGTTTGTCTTCCATTATATGTTGAGCCTTTGGGAGTTAGCATATGATTGGTTTGAAGTGATTGATTTTTGTTAATACAAATAAACTAATAAAAACGTTTATTTTATTTTACGATCTTTTCATGTTTTGTTGATAACAATTAGTAAAATCTATATGAAAGTAAACTACTTAAACTAACACATAATTATAACTTTTCCATTTTTAGCATTACTTTGAATTACAAGTAAATTATGCAAACCATTATTTACATCATGGATAATATCATCATTTGCAGAATATCTTTGGGCAATCTTACAAGATTACACATGATTTCTCAAGATTTTGCAAATCAAAATTCGGATTTTGTTACGGTGCGCCGGTTCTGTTGTAGTATACTGGTTGGTTCTGTTCTGCAACAGAACCGGTGAAACCGGCCTACAATACAAGTTTTTGGCTATAAATACCAAGCCATTTCTCATGTTTCACTCACTTCTTCCTAACTTGAAATCCTCTAATCTACTGATCATTCTCTCTATTCTTGCATAGTTTTATTTAGCATTTTGTAGGTAATTCTCTTCAAAGAAGAAATTGCCAAACACCCCTTTGAGACGATCAAGTTCCAAGAATCTTGTTTCGCATCTCCATAGCATCTTCAAGTTCACATTGCTGAATCTTGTACATCATTTAGTAGTTGTAGTTGTATTCATCATCATTGTAAATCAAGTGTAGTGTTGTTGGGTTGATTCTACCGTGTGAAGAATCCGGTATTTAGCTTTGTACCGTTAAAAGGTGTAAGCAACGTTGTGAGGCTTCTCCGCCGGTTAAAGGAGATTGGTGACTAGTGTTTACGAACTCTCGAGTAGGTGACTCGGGGAGTGGAGTAGGGCAAGGAAGGTGTCCTTGTAGCCGAACCACTATAAATACTTGTGTCTTGGTTAAATCTTTCTAACTCTTACTCTTACTTGCTTTATATTCCATACATCAAACATCAATATTGTGCAAACTTCATATAAGATCATAACAAAATTTTGAAAAATACATTTTAAAACAAGAAAACTATTCAACCACCCCTCCCTTCTAGTTTTTTACAATTGGTATCAAGAGCAAGGTTACCAAAGTTTTTAAAATATATTGCATTTTAAATCTTTAAACTATAATGGATTCGGAAAACTACAAAGAAAGTCAATCTATGCAACGACCACCTCCTTTGAGGCTAATTGCTTTATTTATTGGAAAAACCGTTTTGAAACTTATGTGAAGTCTAAAGATATTAATCTTTGACATATTATAGTCCATGGTAACTATAAACCTACCATTCAAAAAGAAGGTAAGGTTGAAATCATTCCTTATGAAAAATTTGAAGAAAGTCATAAGAAAATGATTTCCAAAAATAATGAAGCAAAAATAGTTTTATACAATGTTTTACCGAATAAAGAATATGAAAGAATTTTTATGTGTGATACTGACAAGGATATTTGGAATTCTCTAATAATTACTCATCAAGGAAATAAACAAGTTAAAGATAACAAAATAGACTTGTTTGTTTAAAAATATGAAGAATTCTCTATTTCCGATGATGAGACTATTGATTGTGATTTTGCTAGATTTAATACTATTATTACATCACTAAAAGTACTTGATGAATCCTTTTTAAGTCGTAATCATGTTAGAAAATTATTGAGGGCTCTTCCCACTAAATGGCATCCGAAGGTTACGGCAATAGAAGAATCCAAGGACCTATCAACACTACCTCTAGATGAGCTTATCGACAATCTAAAAGTTTATGAGGTAGTACTTGAAAAGGACTCAGAGATCTCTAAGAGCAAGAAAGAAAAGTACAAATCACTTGCTCTCAAAGCAAGAAAGGTCCTAAGTGAAGAAGAAGCAACCTCTTCGGATAGCGATGATGAAGAATACGCCATGGAGGTGAGAGATTTCAAAAAATTCTTTAGAAAAAGAGGAAAGTTTGTCCGCCAACCTCATGACGACAAAAAGAACTTCCAAAAAGTAAAAGAAGACAAATAGGAGAAGGATGATCGAAGATGTTTCAAGTGTGGAGATCCAAATCACTTCATTAGTTATTGTCCCAAACACTCCTTCAATGATCAAAAGGCGTTCGTTGTCGTGTGTTGGAGCGATAGTGAAGAAGACAAGTACAAAATTTATCTCATGGCACATGAAACTAATGAGGTACTATCCGATACTCCTTACTATAGTAGTTATTCATTAGATAATGAATCATGGCAAAATGAATATGATAAACTTTTCAAAATTAGTCTTAGGATCATTAATAAAAACAAACATCTAAAAGCTAAAAATGAATCATTGAAAAAGGATGCTTGCGAACTTAAGTCAAAAATTGAACAACTAGAAAGAAACAAAGGGATAAGTCTTGAATGTGAATCATGTATCAAACTACAATCAAAGATTAGCTCACTAAACTTAAAACTAGCTAGTTTCAAGAATAGTAGTACGTCTTTGTAATAAATGCTTGAATTGCAAAAACCGCCAAATGATAAATAGGGGATAGGATACACAGAAGATATAGCATCCACTAGCAACACTAAAATAAAAAAGACAGGTCCTGAATATGAAGAAAAGCTTACTGTAGAACCGGCATTGCCGGTTGCCTTTGCAAGAGAACCGGCTAGTTCAGACGAACCGAACCGGCCTTCTGCAGAAAATACAAGAAATGCAAAAAATCTAGGAACCAACATTTTAAATAAAAATGAGTCCGTGTTAATAACTAGAAAGTGTGTTTTAAACATTTATAAGAATGTCAAACAACCACCAATCTTAAAACTCGGCCAAGGGCTTGGAAAAAGTAAAATCCAAACACACCCTAAAATGCTCCATAGGAAATCCAACACACTATATCCTAAAAGCAACTATCATCAAGTTGGTTGAAACTATGGAACACAATAATAATATCACTACCAACCTACTATGTTTAACCAATGGGGGTCCTTGTCCTCCATATCCATACATGAGTCAACCAAACGGTATGCATAACTCTAACGGACCCATGAGATATTGGGGACCAAATGCTTAAGTTGTTTTATGAATTTAGATACGTCTGAAAGTCAAATTAAAACCAGATTAATGGATCAAGGATAGCGGATGCTCAAGACAAATGACGGGCAACAAATATCTCTTCTCATCCTACAAGACTATAGACGGAGGTAATGTGGTGTTTGGTGGAAACACTAAAAGCAAGATCGTCGGAAAAGGTACAATCACTCATAACTCTCTCACTATTCATGATGTTAGTCACGTAGAAAATTTAGGTTTTAACTTACTTAGTATAGGACAAATATGCGATAAAAAATGCAAAGTGCTATTTAGTGAAACCGGTAGCGAAATAATTATAGACGGCATTACCATAGGAAAAGGAATTAGGAAAAATGGTCTTTACATAATGAAAATGGGAAATTCTCTAAGAGATAGTCTTTGTCTAACCTTAATAGATGATACTTCGACCTATTTATGCTTAGAAGATATGTGTTAGCCAATATGCGACTGTATACAATCGCAATACTAAAAAAGAGCTGATAGGAATTTGCCTAAACTAATTTTTAGAGTCATTTTTGTGATGTTTGTAATATGGAAAACAAGTGCACACAAGTCATAAACCTAAAATATGGTTTAACACTAATTGTCTAGATCTCTTTACACAGAGACCCGGTTTGGCTCCGGTCGGCCGGCCAAGTTACGTTAGGGAAACTTCTAAATTTAGGTCATCATCGAAGAACTACTCAAGATATCACATTCGTAACAACCCGTGTTTCAGACGCGTTATGTCACGATCGCGATTCGGTCATAATCATTGATTTTATAGAATCATGTGAGCGAACGTCGACATTTAAAATCTTATTTGTCGTAAATAATTATTTTCGTATTTTATTACGAATAATTTTGAGAAATTTTGATAATTTTTATTTTTGACGTTTCGCGAGTCACCGTTTGACCGCCTGTTCGTTGAACGTTTTAAGCAACGTAAAATTTTTTGACGCATCTCGTTATTATTTGTAAGATCGTAAATTTATTATTTTTATGAATGTCGTCATTTTACTTCTTGTCTTGAGCCGGATTCGTGTTTTAAAATGTACACATTTTATTAAATATTTTAAACCAAGAAAAATGTGAGGGAAAATAAAATGGTCTCGGAAGTGAAATCCCGAGACACGGTTGTCGTTTTTTTAACTTAAATAAAAGTATGGTGTGTCAAAAATCTAAAAGAGAAAAGAGGGGAGGGCCATTTGTGTCAAATGGCCAAACCAAATCTCTATATAAGCAAGCATACACACACACTTTTCTTTCTTTTACAAAAATTTTACTTCCTCCCTCCCTTGTTCATCACCATCGCCGGCCACCATCACTCCTTCACCATCGGAAAAGTTTTTCGGACATCGGAAACCGCCGCGTCGCTGGAAAAAGTCACATGCATTCCGATCAACCTATATTTTCCGAATTCTCTCTTCATTTCTTACACATCTACGCAATAAAATAACACATGCAATGAGTATTTTTGGAGTTAGAATCCGGGTTAGTTTCAAACAATTTCGTGTAAAATGGATGTTTAAAATAGCTAGATAAACATTATTTGAAGCTTGGTTTCAATGGGAAAAGTCCGGTTTTGATGTTTGGGGTTGGTTCGAGTTCGGCAAGACACAAAAAGGAACAAGTCGAGTCCGATCTTGCTTAATATAGCTTTATAAGTATTTTTAATACTTGTGTTACTTTTGTTTTTGCGATTTAATCGATTTAGAGTTATTGCATGTGATGAAATCTGAGTATACTTGCGTCAAATAGGCTAGATGATAATACTGGGTGATTGAGAAAGTGGTTTTTGGATGTGTTTGGTAACATATAATTTCGGACAGCAGGTTTGACACGGAAAACGAGGTTTGAGATTTTGTAAAAACTGATTTTTAATGTTGAAATATGATAGAGTTCGTCCTAATGTACATTTCGGTAATTCGAACGTCCCGTAACTCCAAATAACGAAGAAGTTATGGCCGATTGAAGTTTGAAAATTTTATAAGTTACCAATCAGCTATTTTAAAAGCATACATTCTGTCCTGATTTTTAAACGAACGTTTTGAGCACTTTCAAGTCGGTTTCAGCCTTCCGGCAAAACACGAAAGTTGTCCGGAATGACGTTTTCTATAAAATCTCTTTTTGGTCAAAGTCACGAAAACGTGATATAGCGGGTCAAAACCGATGGTCAAACTGCTGCGTTTTTATTAAAAATACAAGTTACAACAGAATTGAAAAAGGGCATTTTGATCATTTTCTGTCGAGTTTTGGGTCTCGGCTACTAAAAAGTTGTCCGGAATATCGTTTCGCATAGAATTTCTTCTTTGTCTGAATCGTGAAAATGTGATTTAGGGATCGTTTAGCGCGGGTCAGATTTGGGTAAAAATAAATATAAGTATAAAAATAAAAAAAAGTCAAATGCTGACTTTATAAAGTCAACGTGTTAACACTAAACTTGTCGGATGTTATAAAAATAATTAAAACATTACTATTAATAAGAGTAAGACATTTTAAACTTAGTCGTTCTTACAAACGGGGTAGATTCTAAAAATAGAAACTTAGTAATAATCGAAAAATAATATCGATATGAGTAGTTGGTAACCACATTGACGGTCGAGGGTTCGACGAGATAACTAAATATTATCACAAATATATTTTGATAACGAGACTTACTAAAAATGGTAACTTTCTGAATATAGTAACTTTCCAAAAATAGAAAGTTATCGAAAATATAAAGTTTTCAATTAAAATCACGTAAGATAAAACAAAGATCGACGTAACTTATATTGTGGGTTTTAGGATCTAAGGCAAGTGGATTTCTCATCACATGTATGAATATATATATACAATATATATATGATTTTGTTGATACGATGTACGCATCGTTGATTATACTTTTCGGCATCGTAATCGAGCGACATAAATTATAGGCCGTGATCGTGTTCGTTGATTTTCCATGGATTGTTTCGACTTCTTGATCTTTGGCTTCGATTAAGGTGAGTTCATAGCATCGCTTTTAAGTGTTTTAAATGTTTTAAACCCGCGAGGGGGATACTTGCTTGTTTTGTAAAAATATGAACGCAATATGTTTTGATACTAAATATGATTCCAATCACTATTGAGTATATGCCTTTTACTGTGTATTCGTTAATTTCTTTGTTATTGGTGAACGCTAATGCATTAAATAGATCTGTTGGGTTTGACAACCCTGTCCGGGGTTTGGATCCGACGGTAAGCACCTTGTAACGGATATTTTGTGGTTAGTATTAGGGGAAGTGGCATACTTCCCGGTCATGATTTCGTTCTACGGGATGAATGTGTTAAGTTTCGGTACACGGGCTCTTTAGTTGAAAATCATAAAGTTATAACTTGCTTACTCCCAAAGCAACGTTATTGGTGTTTTGTGGAACCCAAAATATGCGTTCTATGTGTTAATTGTAAACTCTATGAATTCACTCAACGTTTTGTTGACGTTTTTAAGCATGTATCTCAGGTTAATTGCTGTTGATGGCTGGATGAGATGGAACGCGGATATCAAGGACGGTGTCTCGGTGAAGTGGAGTCATAATATAACAAGTGTTTTAGAAATCGAGTCGTGTTGTGACTTTTGGAAATAAAATTTCTATGTTGGTATTGGGACCTATGTAACTCTGATATTTCAAATAAATGAAATTGTGTTTTATAAACGTATCCTTGAACGTTTACTGGGACTCGTGTGCATGTATTATGAAGTAGCACCCCAATCGTTATATTCCGCTGCGTATCGCATTTTGGGGGTGTTACATACATGGACAAGATTTTTAAAACACAAAAATGAAGCTTTTGACCATTTTGAAATCTTAAGTAAAAAGATTCAAGTTCAAAAGGGTTGCCCCATTATATCAATTCGTACGGATCATGGTCGGGAATTTGATAATGAAGTACAACTTGGAGCTTTTGTGATGCTAATGGCATCACTCATAATTTTTCAGCTCCACGTACTCCACATTCAAATGGGGTAGTATAACGTAAAAATCAAACCTTGCAAGAAATGAGTAGAACAATGCTTAATGAACAATCAATTTCTTAAAAAATTTAGTGTAATGCCGTCGACACCTCCACTTATATCTTAAATAGGATTCTTATTAGACCTTTCCTCGGAAAAACTCATGAGCTTTTCAAAGGTAAAAAGTCCACCTTAGAATATTTCAAAGTTTTCGGTAGTAAATGCTTTATTCTTAACACTAAAGACTATCTCACAAAATTCGACCCTAAATCCACCAAAGGTGTATTCCTTGGATATTCGCCTAATAGTAAAGCTTACATTATTCTAAATAAGGAAACCATGAGAATCAAAGAATCTCTTAATGTAAAATTCGACGAAAGTCCTCCTCCTAAGTCACCTCCTTTAGTAGATGATGATGTTCTCGAATGTGAAATTATAGAAACCCACGAAATAGAAATCAAGGAAAATGAACCATTAAACAAAGAAATAATAAACATCAAAGAATCTAAAGATCATCCCATAGAAACCTGATAGTCTATCATTTCATCACCACAAAACACAAGATAAGAGAAAATCTTAGAGAGAGAAAGAACTAGAGAAAAAGAAAGAAAATGGCTGATTATTAGAATGAAAGAAAGAGAACCAACACCCTCCCTAACAAGCTAGAGAGTGGTATTTATACTTAATATGAGGCGTGGCCTCCTAGGGTTCATGTTAGGCCTTAATGGGCCGTGACTAGCTTACTAAAGGGCTTTAGCCTGGCACTTAGGCCCAATTAGCTTAAATGAATTCCTGTAAACTACGTATTCCTATACAAGGCTTGGGAAATATAATGATCATCACTTTACATAAAAGCACGGCTAACAATCTCCCCCTAAGGGGTGGTTATTATACTAATGGCTTTACGTCTTGTGACGTCTTGAATCTTGGAGCCTTGTGTTCTTAGGAATTATTTTTAAGTTCCTTTTGCATGCTTGTGATCATGGATCTTGATCTTTAACTTGATATTCTTTCACAAAATACTGATATAGTGGTCTTTGGCCTTGATTTGTCTTGACTATAACGATTATGAATCTTTATCCTTGACATTTATGCTGCCTTGCATCTTGTGTTCCACCCTCATGCTCAGTTCCTTGAAAGCTTGTAACAATCTCTTCACGATCTTTCTCTTTAACAGGTATTTCTTGTACCACACCATGGGAAGGAGTAGTTCATGATCTCTTGTAAGGTATTACTATTTGTTATTAGTCCGGCATCTTGTCAAAATTGTTCTTTGAGGAAGTGCTCCATGTACTTTAGAGATTTCAGAAGGACTTTGATAGTTTGAGCTTTTATCATTTTATATATTGTTGACTGTGCATAAAGGTCTTGAATCTTGACTTTGTTGGAATGAGGTTGTAATGCCGTCACTTATACTTGAAAATTGATGTTAGTGATAAACAGTAGATATAGACGAATATGGCTTTATCATTCTTCTTGAGTTCGGTTACATTAACCTCCGGTTCTGTGAGGATCGTTTTACAGTATAAGTATTGTACCTGTGATCAGGTAGATTCAATTTAGAAGAACCTCCTTGACAGGGTTTCCAGGTCAAAGTATTAGATCCTCTAACGCAGGATTTGCAATTAGATTCACCGAAGCTATGGTTGTCTCATTACCGGAACGTCTCAAAGCAGACAACACGGTAAGAGTGAATCAGAGAGTTACTATCTTTTTTATTGAGTCGTCAATTCATATGCTGGACCAAAATCGATATCCAGTTGACACAAGCTTGATTCGTATAAAATCTCGCAAGTCACCTACCAAGAGCTTGTTTAATGTTGGCTCAAGAAGGATTTCTATCGTCACTGTGAATACTAAAGAGTATCACTCTGATGTTCTGGCAATTATCACAAGGATAATGCGTAGGACTCTTTGATACCAAATGTTGTGTAATGATGTACGACATTTTGTATATTGGAATTTGTGTCCTAGTGAGATTTTTTATGGATCTCGTTGGCTCTAGACTCTATAAGTGCACATTTGTTATTTGGTAATCGGAGGCTGGAGCGGACTACCACCTTTTCAATATCAACGATCTCGGAATGAGAAAGCCGATAGAAACGTGTTGATCTCCATGAGAAATGAAACATAAATCTTTTGAGAGATTCTGAGTGGCTAGGGAAGGTTGTGCAGTGCATCACTGGGTCCATGATGACAATCTTTAATGTCAGCAATCATCATTGTAATTCTGAAAACAGATGTATTGACCCGGTTTTTGACTAGGTGTATGAAGGGCATCTTTCTTTACACCCTTTATCCTTACAATTATTTTTCATTCTTCAACCCTTTCAGTGCTTACCGAGACTTCATGACTAATACCTTGTTGGGTTTGTTCCAGTACTAGCTTCATCTCAATCAGCACTATTCCCTTATTCTCACTTTATTCCTTTTTTCAATTATACCCAGGACTTCTACTCTATCTAATGGAGTGTTCCTGAGTAGATCCCTCCGGTTCTGGCTGGATCATGGAACAAAGATACCTAACCTTAACCGCCTTATAACTCCTTGAGAAACAACAGTTGGTCGGTCTTTGGGGTATTTCCATAAAGATCCATAAAACCATTTGATAAAAAATCAATCAACGTGTCTGAGAAATCATTTAAGGCACATTGAGAGTTTCCATAGTTACCAAAAAACCCCCTACACATATGCACCATATTATGAAAGAGTTTTGCACATGCGAGGTTTGGGAACACACTTATAGATTGAAGATCGTATCCGTTATTAATCCGTATTGATTACCTTTTAATCACTATTCTCCCCCTCAAAAATTGCATATCTATTGACAATTTTTGAATTATTAGTGAATTAAACCAAGTTAATGTCTGAAATTCACATGAGTCTACCTAAGTCTTGGTAGAACAGGAGTGCATGCAGAATGAACTAATTACTATACTCCCCCTTAATTATAGAATAGTGTGAAAACTTAGAGTGGGAGTTTGTTGATCACACAATTTTAAAAGAATTTGAAATATTTCTTTTTGAAAATATCTTGAAAAATTATGCTCAACAGAAAATGATGTCAGATGTATCTTATTAATTATCATTTCCTGAGTGCTTCTCTTGAGCATTCAATACTTTGAATGTTTATATGACATTGCTCAAGACCGAGAAGATATGAACCTCCCATTGTGTAGGATAAATGGACATAAATGAACATTTTCTTTTCTTTAGAGACCGAGTCCTAAGCTGACATTTACTTAGAAGTCGTAGAGAAAAAGTGAAAGGACATGTTTTGAAAGCATTTGAAACTGTCGCTCGAACTTCATTTATTCACCCGTGTTAATATTAATCAACATTTCTAGGTGCGCAAATGTTATCAATTTACAAGAGACATGTCGGAGAAGATTATTTTTATATTTTTGAAATTTTTTGATTTTGTATTTTGTTTTTATAGGGTTTATATTTTTATATTTTGTTTTTTCTGATTAAATATATACAAAGAATTACTGTGATTTTGCAAGATGTTCAAGTTCATGAGGAGACAAGCTTCGCATACCAAGGAGACGAACCAATTAGTTGAATCGATCTACTGGAAGAGCTTTGGTGAAGAGGTTGGCCAATTGGTAATCCGTCTTGACAAAATACAGTTCAATCGTACCCTTTTCCACGTGTTCCTTTATGAAATGGTAGTGGACAATGATGTGTTTTGTTCTAGAGTGTTGGACCGGGTTGCAGGATATGGCTATGGCTGATTTCGAATCACAATAGATAGGAATATTGTTGAAGTGATAGCCATAATCCGTTAACTGTGTCCGCATCCAAATGATTTGGGCACAACAAGCGGATAGAGACACATATTATGCTTGTGCGGTTGACAGCGTCGTACAGTCTTGTTTCTTTGAGGACCAGCTAACCAGCTTTTCACCTAAGAGTTAAGCTCCACCGAAAGTACTTTTGAAGGTGTCTTTACATCCCGCATAATCAACATCTAAAAATCCGGTTAGTTCAAAACCAGAATCCTTCGTATACCAGAGACCCATATTGACGGTTCCCCGGAGATAACTAAAGATCCTTTTAACCTCTTTGAGGTGCTTCTCGGTTGGCTTAGCCTGGTACCGAGCACCTAAACAAGTAGCATGTACAATGTC
>BQNB010144534.1:5266-16843 GCA_026074375.1 Tanacetum coccineum
CACATATACCCCATAACGATGTATCTTCATCAATTTTCGAGCACAAGTCCGTCCTTTGAATGATCGACATCTTTTTCTTTATTTTTTGTGTGTGTAAGTGTGTTGTTGAGTTATAGTTATGTTTAAATGAAGTATGTTTTTGTGATGATTTTAGTTGTCTTATTACACTATATTTCAGGTGTGAGTTCTTCTAACAATTTTGTAGTGTCACTCAAAGGTGATTGAGCTACATTTGTGTTTTTAGCTTAAACTCTGGGTGCCACGATCTATATAACTATATCTATATTTATCTATAATCTATAATACTTATAAAGGAAAAATCCTCAATCTTTGAAAAGTCAAATCTCTTAAAAATGTACAAGTCTATACTCCTTATAAAGAAAAAAACCCTCAATCTTTGAAAAGTGAAATCTCTTAAAAATGTACAAGCCTTGAAAATTACACGACGACTGCTAAATAGGAAAGTACAAGCCACGAAACTTGAAATGTTAAAAATTGAAAGTAATTTAGGAAGTCTTTAATATATAATGTTGAATGACATTCAATGAATGTTGAAAAGTTAAAAATTTCAGTTTTTATTTAAGGTATATATACACAATAATTATGAAAGTAATCAAATCCGATGCTATGCACGGATACTCATCTAATATATATATATAGAGTTAAGATCACATAGACCCATTATTTGTCATAGATCCAATGAACCAATCTCAACCATCTATTTTTTCATCAAAAATAAAAAAACTCACTTTTCACCTCTTTTTTAAAAATAAAATATCTTACAAACGGTAAATCGTCACACGACAAAAAATACACCATCGCGACGAATATTTTTTTATCTTTCAGTAGACGGGTGACACGATATACTTTCGAGGAACTTTGTTTCGATTTTTTTTTTCAGTCACGAATTGCGAAAATCATATATGATTCGTATAACGAATCATATATGATTCGTATAACGGATCATATATGATTCGTATAACGGATCATATATGATTTCATAAAACCATATATGATTTCGTAAAATCATATATG
The DNA here is from genome assembly GCA_026074375.1 of Tanacetum coccineum. Classification (NCBI taxonomy): domain Eukaryota; kingdom Viridiplantae; phylum Streptophyta; class Magnoliopsida; order Asterales; family Asteraceae; genus Tanacetum; species Tanacetum coccineum. The sequence continues at coordinate 6,302 of BQNB010144534.1, forward strand.
ATTTGTGATTCCGACGAACTTTTTTTCAATTTTGCTTCAGTCACGAATTGCGAAAATCATATATGATTCGTTTGACGAATCATATATGATTCGTATAACGAATCATATATGATTTCATAAAATCATATATATACGAATCATATATGATTTCATAAAATCATATATGATTTCATAAATCATATATGATTTCATAAAATCGTGTATGACTTCATAAAATCATAAAAAAAAAGTTCGTCGAAAGTACATAGTGTCGCCTCTCTATAGAAAGATAATTTAATTCTCGTCGCGATGATATGTTTTGTTTTGCGTAACGATTAACAGTGTGTGAGATATTTAATTTTTTAAAAAGAGGTGAAAAGTGGGTTTTTTTATTTTTGATGAAAAAATTGAGTGGCGAGGATTAGTTCATTGGATCTATGACAAAATATTTGGTCTATAATTGAACTTTTGACGTTTTAAGATCAACATAGACCATTATTTTGTCATTGATCCAATGATTCAATCTCAACCATCTATTTTTTATCAAAAATAAAAAAAAATCCATTTCCACCTCTTTTTTTAAAAATAAAATCTCTTACAAACGGTAAATCGTCCACGACAAAAAAAATACACCATCTCGACGAGTATTTTTTTATCTTGTCAGTGGTACGGGGTGCGGACGTACGATTTTACTTGTCGAGGAAATAAAAAAATTTTGTAATTTTTTTTTTTCAGTCACGATTGCGAAATAGTACATTTTATGAATCTCGTATAACGAACTACATATATGATTCGTATAGACGGGTATCATATATGATTCATAAAATCGATATATGATGTTCACAATATATCATAGATTGATTGAGGATTCCTGATTCCGATACTTTTTTTTCAATGGTTGTTTCAGTCACAATGATAAAGAATTAGCGAAAATCATATATGGTTGTTATGGGACGAATCATATTTTGATTCCGTTATAACGAAGCCATATTTGATTGTCATAAAATACTATTTTGATGTCGTATGTAAAATCAGTATATGATCTTCATTATTAATTCATAAAAAAAAGTTCTGTCGAAAGTATTATAGTATCGCCAGTCCTCTATAGATGAATGTTAATTATTCAGCGCGCCGATGGTATGTTTTGTTTTGCGAACGTATTTACAGTGTTGTGAGATATTTTCATTTTTGTTTAAAATTGCGGATGGAAAGTGGGTTTTTTATATGTGTTTCTGCATATGCCAATCACCTCCTATGAGTGGCTATGATTGGTTCATTGGGTCTATGACAAAAATAGGGGAGCTAGTTATTTGCAACTTTTGATCTACGCTCGTTAACAGAATAAGTGCTATGTTATTGAGATTTTTCACAGTTTATATTTTCTACTCAATGGGTGTTGAATAGAACGTGTCAGTTAATTCGGACCCAGGTAGTGTATCGGTGGTTACCGGTTCTGGGATACCGCCGGGTTCCGACACCCTAGTCTTTCTAAATACATAAAAGAATTAAAAATATTTGCAAAGATTAGAAAGAACAAGTATGTCATATAAATAATTGAATTGATTTTCATATATTGTAGATAACAACTATTTATTAAAAATATATCATGTATAAAATAAAATTAATGTCGCAAATTTATACATAATATAGTTGTCTTTATTAAAAAAACACACGGAAAAATCCACGAATCCAGGACGGGTCTCGTGAATCCGGGGGTTGACCCGGGTCACGCCAAACCTCGGGCGGGTCTAAAAATTATTGTAATAACCCGGTTTTTAATATGACCGTTGGTGTGCAACCGGTAATTCGGTCGCAACCCAGGTGACGCTCCGATCTGGGTCAAATAGCGGTGGTGGTTTTCTCAAAACAATGTTCGCATTAGTACTTGTATAAAATAAGGATAATAGATAAATGGGTAAACTATAATCCTTAAAACAGTCAAAACACACTTGGTGTTATGTGGGTAGTATCCAAAATTACAATGGTTTTTTCATAGTTACAGTATTACCAAATCCAGAATAAAGTTAGAAGTGTGTCATGTTCGTCTTGAAATTGTCTAAGATGTGTTGGAAAGGAAAACCCAACACGACGATGGGGTTCGTGATCCCGAGGTTTATTTTCAATACCCACTCTGCCGATACTCCAATGTCTTTCATTTTATTTGGGACGTTGGTTTAAAGTTGGGCATTTGTCGTCTCCTGTTGTGTAAGTCTGGGTTAATATTAGATTTGAATCATTCATGTCATGTTATAGAATTATAAATGAGAAGGAAAATTATATATAAAATAGTGGGCCCACTTTAGCTCTTGAATTATTAATAAAATAGATTTAGATTTAAATTATATCTAACTTGTGGTTGAAAATGTGTTCTCAATTTTCAAGAAAGCAAAACCAATATACACATTTTCAAAAGCCGGGTTGTGTGCCGGGATTTACAAAAAGTATAATTCTAAGGCATCATGGCCAAATCTGAACCTCACACCCTCACACCAAATGTTTTTTTTCAACCCCAATATTTAACCCAAGCCCAAAACCTGGATAACAAACAGGCCCTTATTCCTTAACGGTATATTCTCGGGAAAACACGTTCAATTTTTTTATAGATGCATTTGATCAATTTTACGCTGTGTTCTTGAGTTTTTTCATTAAAGAAAAAAAAGAAAAAAAACATTTTTCTTTCAAAATTGAGAGGAAACACTTTCCTTCCATAATCATCAAAATAATACTACATTTCCTTTCATTTCCTTCCATTTTCTTTCTTAAATGATACTCGAGAACACAACATGGCCGTTTCATTTTCACTTTCTTTCATTTTCTTTATTAACTAGAACTCGAAAACACACTGTTAATACTGCAATTGCTTAACGTGTCACGAGATATTTGTTACTGGAGACCTATGTTTAAAATCTATAACAGAGCCGTTTGAAATGTTTAAAATCAGTCAAATCAGTTAATATTGCAACCTTTGTTTTTTAAAAAGTTTGCGTAATGAAGTTGTTTGCACATGACAGAAATTAAACAAACCTTACACCTCGCACGTATAATTACTGTTAGACTTCAAGTGCGATAATCATCCGCCTTTTATTTAATGTTTAACTTTTATTTTTACAGAAAAAATTACACGGAATACCTTGCTCAATGGTTGTGTCATAGAACAATTAACACACCAATAATTTCTCCAAATGTTTTTAATAATAATTATGTGGATTTAAATAAAGTTCTAAATGTATGTCAAAAACTTGGTTTAGGCTAATCAACCAGTAAAGGACTTTTTTTGTTTTCGATGGTTTGAGTTTGACTCTCTTTCTTTATTACTTTTGAAGGGCCAGAAACCTTGCTGATGTTTTTATTTAAATTTTTTTTCCATGAAGTATAAATTTTTAGTGGATGGGAAAAGGGATCTTATCAAGAAAATAATATTAAAGAAAAGTTGAATTAATAATCAATGAACAATATACAACCACTGGTGCCATGTGGAGGTCTTTCATTTACACCCTTTTTTGTTTAAAAAAGTGGGACAGAATAAACAATTTATTTTTTGCACTAGAAATGCCCTTTGCAGTTTGCACCCAACAAATAATTTTGTTTCATGTTCCTTACTGATCGTATCAGGTGTAAAGTTAAAGAGAGTTAACTGATTTTGTCTCAGCGAACGATCAAGAATCGCAACAACGAAAATCCCTAATTCAAAACTTAATCGGCGATCAAAAATCCCTAATTCAAAAATCTCACTTTTATTGGCGGCACGAGATTCAAACCCCTTTTTTCCCAATCTTCCGATTCTAATCCCCTTAAATCCTTGGTGTTTGAAATCGTTATTACCCCTGAAATTTTGGATCAGTCGTTTAATTGATGAATCTCATATCGAGCGGTGTTAGGCTGTCCTTTCTCATCCTGGGACTTAGGGTTTAGATTCGATTGTCCTTTCTTAATTATTTCTATGATTTCCGTTTTTCTTATTTTTTATATCGCTTTTTGACATAAGCGGGTTTGTTTCCAGAACTCCCTTCAATCCAAATCGATCTAACAAACCTCAAGTCTCGATTTGTCGTGTGTTATCTTATTTCCCGATGATTGTTCAAGTAGGGACTTTGGAAGGTAATGATCGGTTACGGCACCGTGGTCGATGTGTTCTTCTCCTAATAAGAGATCTAAGGCCAGGAGGAAAGCGTTCGCTTTTGTTCGGTTCATTTATGTTCTCATCTTGATCTGTGGTCTTAATGAGAATCTCCAAACTATTTGGATTGGTCATTTTCACTTATTGCTAATCCTGCTCGGTTTAAAAGGCCTCTTAAAGCTTCTCCTTTCGAAAGAGGAAACCGGTGCCTCTGGTAATTGTAAAGGGTTTTAAGCATCTATTGTCCCAGATTCAGGTGGACCAAAAAGCATCGTTATTCATCTATTTTGAAACCGTTTTTGGTTTTAGACGACTCTGACCTGGTGAACTCGGGACTCACGAATTGTGTTATGGGCGAAGAGTTCTCCAATTTTTTCCCATTAATAAATTTATCATGTTACTTTTGTCTAACGGGGGGGGAGGGTTTTCATAACACTGCGTTGATTTACCTGGAGGATTGTGTGGTAATGATTGCATTGAAATCATATAAGTCTAATCGAAATTCATGGAAACATGTTGGGGTTGCTTCGTGGTTTCGCTTTTTGTTGTTTTTGTAATGTCTGCAATAAATCAATGGAATTTCGCAGCATAAAAGAACTGGATAGTTTGGGTATGTCGAACATTGAAGGATGTCCTTTAAATGCTTGGGATCGCGGTTCCCAACTTTTCAAAAGATCTAGTTCTAAATGATGGAGAATTGGTTGAATTGGAGAGGATGGGAATTGATGAAACTTCTTTTCATGGAAACGTATTAGTATTACAGACACAGCAATACCGCCGAGAACATCTTGGGAAAGTTTTAAGATTTTGTAATAGGGTGGTGTTTTGGGCTCGAGCCAATGTGAATTGTTGTGTGTTTGGTCCCCATCCGCTTCAGAAGATGCTTTTCCGAGAAAAAGAATTGTTCTCGGGACGCACGAGGTCCGCTATGATCCAAATGAACAGGTCAAATATACCTGAACAAACGGACGAGGTGGACGAATGCTACGTCGAAGGTGGTTTACGACCACCATACTTTGATTATGATAGATACCGGTTAAATCAGTTCAGCGGTTTTTTTTACTAGAGCACTCGAAAAGGTTGAGTCTATGATAAGAGCAATAGGTGTCGTCTGATCCTTTCAATATAGTACGACCTCCTTACTTGACGCAAGAAAAGGGCGAATAAAGACAGTTAAGATACCACAGCTACGTCAACCCGCATCCTTATCCGTCCCGAGTGCCTCTTCGGACACAATAGCAACATATATGACTAGCAACTTGAGTCATAAAGTGGATAAGTGCAGAAGCTCTCGATAGACATGAGTGTGATAATACTGATATGTCTGGAACTCCCTCAAAAGCGATACATGTGCTAGACAGAGACATCTTTTACATCTGTGCGTGAGGTTAATCTGGCAGGAGGTGAAGGTAAGTTCACCTAAGAGACGATACAGAATCCATCTTCCATATGACGTTCTCGTCGAAAAGTCTCGATACGGCAGATGAATGTCGAGGCGACTGAGCTTGCCCTTGATCCCCAAAACGTGTAAACTCAGTCTGAATGGCGGAAAACTTTTTCAGAACTCGCTCTGATGTCTCGTCAACTTGATGGAAGTCTAAGTACAGGCTCGCGATGTCATCTTATCAGCGATGGAAACGTCTTGTGAGATAGCTAGTTAGTTGTAGTTCGTGCTTTTCAGATTTCTCTATAGAGAGCAAGCCGTACTTGTATCATTAGATCTCGCGAATGGCGGCCTACTCCGCGATTCATACTGTCGAATATAAGATACTGTTGTGACCTACTTCACTGAGCCGAACTGAAGAAATGATTAAGAGGGTCACAACACAATGGGCTTTTCTATGGTTAGTGGTCTCGCTCTCTATCTCACGCTCCATCGCGCACGGTTTATTGGAACGCCTAGCGCAGAACACACATTAGTGATGTTTACCAGAGGTGCTGAAGTTGCATCTGTATACTTTCTTCTCAACATACTAACCTATAGACTCAGAAAGGGGCTGCACTCTGCGTTAGTACTGCAATAGAACAATGCTAAGCAATATTATGGTGTAGGCGAAGTCTTCAGCGCCAAGCGACATAGAATATTCTATCCCATATATCTATGAAGTCCAAGTTTCTAAAGTCATCGAATGACTGCCACTTCTCTCCATAGTCTATCCGCAAGTCTGATGATGGTGCCTCTTGTTGACGGCTCTGACAAATCGGTGTTTGGGTATGAGAAGTGGCGCTTATGTGGTAGGTCTATGATAGACGTAGTTCCGCTCAAGCTTTTCGCCCACTCCAGGTGAAGATCCTCTACGCTAAGAAAGCGCGATGAAGTATAGAAGCCTGAAAATCGTGATCACTGTCTGTGAGATCACTAATGTGAAGCTTCTGCGCTTCGTGTTACGCATGCAGATCTAGGTCGATTCATCCTGTGTGTAAGTACTCTCCGAACGAAGAGCTATCAACTTCAATACTCCACTAGTTCAGATCCGTAAGTACTTGATATAGTGTATAGTATTTGTAATGATGAGGAACAAGATTAGAAGACGAACTAATCAGAAAGATGTCTATTGATTAATTATCGCTTAGAGATAGAAATGACATACAATCGTATGTTGTGTCATCTGTAGAATAGACGTATGCAATTAGTGAGCTCCGACGCAAAATATTTATCTCGACATCTATCATGTCTTTTTGTAGTAGTCAGAGCGTCTCGATAACTCCGGAAATAGGTTACGAAAACCGATGGATATATGTATCGTGCGCGGTTAGTCCTCTATCACACTGAGTACAACGTCTAGCTGTAGTTGTGCTGACACTTGATAGTAGCCGAGGTAGCATCTCCTGTGATGTGTTCTCATAATATATTGTACCCTGCGATGTAGTCATAACACTCACTACGTAGTGTGAATGAACTACTCTAATAAGTAGTTACTTCTGTGTTAATCATGCCTATTTGTGCAGCTCTCCTTGAAAATTATGTGTATCATAATTCTCTCTTAGCTGTGCATCTATGATTTCTTTCACGGTTGAGAGGACAGAGACAGATCAACTTCTCGGCTACACTCGTCAAAAGTAGGAGGATGAACAAATGAGTTGAGGCCTGTTCAGAGTGATAGTCTTCTCGTAATGTGAACTCATTTCACTGACTTCATTAGGAACATCTCCCGTCTCTGATCTCTCAGACAGGCCTCTCTACCATCGCGTCTAGGAACGTCGATATATAACATGTAATCTATTGTTTTGTTTACTGTCTGTAATCATTTGTCTGTTGATGTGTCCACAAGTCTCACTTCCCCCCCCCTACCAAATAAACACATGCATTTAGCAAGAGTTAATCCACTCAATCAACCATCGCCCCACCCTCCCCCCCTAACCTCCTTTACCCTAGCCTCAACACTCTCTCACTAAGCAGCTCTAAGTCCTCGGACCGACGGAGTTATGTGAAGTCTTGATCAAGAAGTCTATAGCAGTTCCACATATTTTTAGCTAAGTTGCGACGGCAATGCGCACATTAGCCTTGCTGCTCCGATAGGTTACTAGTCTCGTTTTTTAGTTCAGTGCGCTCAATGCAAGCTTTGAGACTGTTCCTAACTCCGCCGTATTCCTCTCGACGGTTCTCGTGTCTCTCATATTAGAATATCTGTGATCTCGTGTTCTAAGGTTCTTCGCTGCTCTCTTGAGTGAGTCAAATATATGTGTTTGAGCTGCTTCTCTTTGATCTGTATAAGTTGTTAATCAAATCACGAAGTTCCATGCTCTACAGACTAGATGTCTACCGATCTTCTCGCAAGCAGAGATCAAACCCACCGCAGCGTGAATAGACGTCAAGATTCTTATGGGTTAGTGTCTCGTAAATATTATCTGTGTCATAAGTCTTCTAGATGTGATGATAGCAGGTATGTGGCATTCTACCCCAAGATCTCTCTCCTATCTCCCTCTCCTCAACTTCCCAAGTTGGCGCAGGTCTGAGAAGACATCAACCCTAAGACGTTTGTGTTCGGATCTCGATATACGACGGAAATCGAGAAAACCACCGGAATCATCTCTTGATTAGAACGACGCTGGTATGAGTATCTGTGTGACTTGTGTGTGAAATACAGGAGTCAGCACTACGAATGTGCATTCAATCTTCTTAAACAACGTTGATATCATTGCCAAAAGGCGGAAAATTCGTGGGGCAATGAGGGGTCGTGTGTTCGATTTCCGCACTAAGAGATACTCATCTCTTCTGACGCTCTCTGTGCGTACTCCATGTTACTAACTTGACTCATCTCTCTTGCTTTTGATCTCGCCAAGTGATCTAATGTAGCAGGTAGAAGCAAAGAGTCGGGTAGGATAGGACCTCAGCATGAGCTAAAGAAGATCGTAGGGTATCTAGCAAGTCACGAGACTGAGTACTTTCTCACTTCTGTGTCACAAGTGTGGTAGTAGAGGGAGAACTCGGTCCATTCGTGCAGCTATTCAAACTTAGTAGAGAGCGATCGGGTTCTATAATGTCTAGATGCCGTCTGCGAGATACGCAGTAGTCTTATACTTTACGCGGATTTCAAGGCTATATGCGATAGTTCGCCAATTAGTAGCCAAGAGAGACTGCTCAGATGTCTGAAGAATCTTTGACGTGGACAGGACTTCTTCTGTCCGCGTATAGTTCATGTACTCAATCGCTAGAGTGGTGATAGGCTCTTTACTTCGCGCGACTTGGAGCTATGACAACGAATGGAGGTGCGGTCTCGGGATGAAAACAATATATCGAACTTTTCAAGGTACTGTGGAAAATTCGGTTCATCAAATCCCATAAACACGAACAGGAGCATTAGTCGGACCGAAGGGATAAACCAAGAACTGTAGTGGCCATAACGCGCGTAGGAAAAGCAGTCTTTGGAAATATCCTGTCTCTCACACGAAGCTGGTGTAACCAGATCGCAGATCAATCTTAGAAAAAATATTTGGGCCCTTGCAAGTTGGGTCAAACAAATCGTCGATTCGCGGAAGAGGATAGCGGTTTACGTATTTGTAATACGGTTGGAGTTCGCGGTAAATCAATACACAAGCGCATGCTCCCATCCGTCATTCTTACCAAAGAAGACCGGGTCACCTACGGTGAAAACAATTGGGGCTAATAAAGGCATTCTCCAACATCTCCTCTTGTAACTGCTCCTTTAACTCCTTCAATTCAACAGGTGCCATACGATACGGAGCCTTTGAGATAGGTTCAGCACCGGGAATTAACTCAATGCCAAATTCAATCTCTCTAGCCGGAGGAAGTCCAGGAAGTTCATCGGGAAAAACATCAGCGAATTCACGAACAACAGAAAGATTTTCAATATTAGGACTCTCCAAAGATGTGTCCATAACAGAAGCCAGAAAACCTTGGCACCCATGAGAAATCAAGGTACGTGCCTTCATAGCAGAGATGAGCTTAACGGACTTAAGCGGTGAGGAACCATGATAAACAAATTCAGGTTGGCGAACGTTACCAAAGATCACAGTCCTAGCATAGCAGTCAATGGTAGCTCGATGAGAAGCCAACCAATCCATGCCAAGAATCACATCAAAGTCGAGCATATGGATAGGAAGTAAATTCGCAGGACGAATACGATCATCAAAACGTAAAGGGCAGTTAACATATTCATGATCAATAAGCATATGGTTTTTCATTGGGGTTGAAATGATTACACGTTCGATTAATGGTGTAGGATTCATATTAAGTTTCTTAGCAAATGTGGTAGATATTATAGAATGTGTAGCCCCAGTATCAAATAAAACGAAGGCAGTACGATCATCAATGTAGAGAATACCGGTAATAGTACCTGAAGTCTTTGCCGCCTGATCACGAGTCGTAGCATAAACCCGTCCTGTAGCAGGAGGTAATCTAGCAAAATCCGCTGGCATACTCTGCTTCTGCTTCGCTTGGGGACAATCCTTCACCTTATGTTGAGTAGACCCGCAAGTAAAACATCCCCCAGTAGCCTTATAACAAACACCTGGATGAGGCTTTCCACATGTAGTACAAAGAGGTGGAGGAGTGACTCGCGCAAACTCACCCCTCTTTTTATGTATCAATAAGTAAATATAAATATAAATACACAACAAGGATCAGGATCCACGAGATCAAGAAAACCGGAAGCAGTATAGAGTGTTCCCGGGTTGTTATGTCCCAACGAGGCTAGAATGAAAAATTGAAAGACGATTGATGATTGATGTTTGAATATGACAAGGATGTGAATATGGTTGGATACTAAACCTGATAAGCAATTGAACAAGAAGATAATTAAGGAACATAAGCTAGAACAAGCATAAAAGCTAGAAAAAGCAAAAACTCTTAAAACTTTTACACAAAGGCACAAATAAGCTCAAATAAGCTTGATACAAATTAAATAAGCTAAACTAACTCTAAATAAGCAAATACAAAAAGCAATTAAGCTAAATTAATCAAGATAAACACAACAGTACTAACA
>BQNB010144535.1:2645-16843 GCA_026074375.1 Tanacetum coccineum
TATGGGCGATCAAGTTTTACTCTTCAACTCCCGACTTAAGATATTCTTCGGCAAGCTTAAAACTCGTTGGTCGGGACCTTTCACTATCGCTCAAGTTTTTCCTTATGGAACAGTGGAATTATCTCAACCCGATGGTTCGAATTTCAAAGTAAATGGTCACCGTGTAAAACATTACTTCGGAGGGGACATACCACCCAAGGTAGTCCCGGATCTCCATACTCTCCCTAAGGACAACTAAATTCAGGGATCGAGTCGAGCTTGTGACTCGGTGACCAAAAACAAGCCGCTTCATGGGAGTTCACCCCATGCTTATCCTTTCTATTTTTGTTCTATTTTCTATTATCTAATGTGTTGTGTTGAGAGAGGCTTGTACTCTTTCTGATTTCTCGATGTTTGTTGCTTGTTTGCTGTGATTTTTGTAGGATTAACTCAACAATTTCTGAAGACTCTCGTGTCCGATGTTGTTTCCCGTTTCACTCGAGCTTCTCATCCTTTGTGTGAAATTAGTTTGGGGAATTCCGATATCCTTTCATCATTATCGATCAACGTTTATCTTTGCATACTTCATAAACGGCTTAGATTTACGTAGAGACCCGCCTTTAAACATTGAGGACAATGTTTCGTTTTAGTTTGGGGAAGGGAATCTATCGATTTGATGTTGCTTGCTTATTGTTTTGTTCTCACGTACCCGTTTTCCCACAAAAATAGCAAAAAATTTAAATTTTTAAGTCTTATTTGTCATATACAATATATAAAAAAAATGTTAAGACAAAAATGTAGGTTTTCCGTTGGTAAGAATAAGAAGTAATTTTTGACCCGATCGTACGTGTAGAGTTCTAGCTTTCTCCCTTAACAATTAATGATGATAGTTTGTGCTAGTCTCATGTAGACTTTAAACATGCTAGACTTGAATCATTAGTAAATGAAGACTTGTGCTAATCTCAAGTAGATTTTAAATATGCCGAGTTGGATTTTATATGGCTAAGTATTCGCGAATTTCTTTTGCAAAGAACGAGAAATGATAGTGTTATTTATAAGTCATGATGCTAAACGTAGAATAGTTGGTTTTCTTTCAAGCTCATAAGTTTTAATTGTGGCTTTTTCTCCCATTAGCTTGTTTCACCTTTATATATAAATGTTTAATAAATAGAGTTGTATGGTTTTTTGGTTAATAATTAGCTAATAGAAGTTTTCTTTAGTTCCTTTGTGATTAGGATGAGTACACATCAGGAATACTTAATTTGGCATACTATATGTATCATTTAAAATATTTTGCTTATTCCTTAAAGAGCCTTAGGGTATATGGGATAAGTAGAATTCAATAATAATCCGAGACTGATAAAAGTTTGCTGTATCTTGCCGGCTCACAACCGATGTTACAGCCTTCTAAAAAGTCGAGGAAGTTACCAAAGTCGAAATATGTTTGCTACATCTTGTCGGAGGCGTGGCCGATGTTGTAGCCTTCTAAAGGACTGAGGTATAATAATGTTGCTTAATTTTTGTCTTATTTTGTGCCTTAAAGAGCCTTAGGGTATATGGTGCAAATAAGATTGGTCCATTTATGTCTTAAAGAGCCTTAGGGTATATGACATGAATGGTGCCTTGCTTAAGTAGCCTAATAAAAGCCAAATTTTGGTTGCCTCGATGTGGACTTTAATCTTGATGACATTTGATCTTTTGAAAAGGGCTAGGAGCTAATTATTGCATTCTTAACCGTTACGCTTTATTTTTGGAATTAATAAATATCAAAACAAGTCTTAAAGAGCCTTCGGGTATATGACTTAAGTAAAATCTTGAGATACAAAAGTAGGATTTGCGGGAGGAAAAGTAAGTACACAATTAATATTTATGAGTAGTGTTAGTGTCATGACTTGTAATTAACAATGATCTTGTTTTTAAGCTTAGCATGGGAAAAGTGAAAAATCGGGGATGATGAAGTTATCTTTTAGACACTTAATTGTGCTTTTTGTTCTATGATCCTAAAAGTTACCAATGAGGTAATGAAAACAATACATTATGTCAACACAAATAAGTTGTAGTTAGGTAGTTAATTATCAAGAAAAATCATAAAAAGAGAAAAAAATTTGAAAATGGGAAGTCGGGTGTTTTATAACTTGTGATCTCTTAACTCTCTCAACAAAAATCTTTGCTACTTTTCAAAGGTTTAGTTTGGGGAAGTTTTGAGGTATTTGGTTATAAGGCATGTGATATTGCGTGAGGACACACAATCGTTTAGTTTGGGGAATTTTGATAAGTGTAGAATACACATATCCATTTGTACCTAAAATAACCTAATTAAACCCAAAACAGACCAAAAATGGCAAAAATATGCTTGTATTTGTGTTTTGTGTGTGCAGGTACGGATATATCAAAAATCACAAGAAAACAGTCAAAAACAGGCAAGCACGGACACGAGAATCAGAAGAGAACAAAAAGAAGCCAAAGAATCAAAGCCGAAGCCAGAAAATCAAAGACCGCAGTCAAATCCAGTCAACAGCAGTAAACCACTACAAGACAAAACCTCACAATAATCCAATCCCAGTCCCTCAAGTTTTATAAATGTCCAAAAATGACCCCTCACCTCTTATTGGGCCCTTAAAACCTTATCGGGCCTGAAATACCCTAAAATTCCTTACCCGGATCTAGTAAGCCCATTACTAGCCCACTTCCCTTTTAAATAAACCACAAGGGCTAAACTTGCAATTTTCGAAAGTTATTTATAACTAGAAAAGGGAAAAGAAATGAGAGGGGCTAGTATTGTCAATAGGGCAAAGATTCAACTGAATTTTACTCATTCAGTTAAAAAAAAGGCGCCATTTTCCCTAACACTGTTCATCGTCTTCATTGATTTACCATGGATTAAAAATGAGAGGGCAAATGAGAATTAAAGGGTTAGATGGTCAATTCATGAGCTCGTTAACACTAATCAAGGGTTACTTAAGCTCTCACTCAAGCTCTTGACACGTCAGCCATGGGGAAAGCACAAGGGGTGTGGGTTTTTTGTGCTAATTACTTAGAGATAGAAAACCACAAAGTGTGACTCACATGGATTGCCACTGTTAGAGATCCGTGTTGTCGTGAGGTCACTTAGTGATCCAATGGCCAAAAACAAAGATCAAAAATGAAAGAAAGATCAAGGGTGGATGATTGATGAAGGCAAGGGGCTAGAAGGTTCTTTGTTCAGCTATAAATAGCCCTCAACAGTTCACACACAAAGACACATCTTTTCACCTAGTTAGTTTTTAGCTTGTAGCTTTAGATTTAAGTTTTAGCTTAATTTCCTTTTTCCAGCTTAATTTTCCTTTTAAACATTGTAACTTTCATTTCAAGTATTGTAACCAAGCTTTTTATTAATGATAATTCAGTTTTTAGATAATCTCTCATAATCTCTTTATTTTCATATCAATTGTTAAGCTAAAGCCATAAGCTACTCATAAGCTCTCATGAGTCTCTAAGCTCATGATTGAGCTTAATTAACCTTAATTTTACTTAAACTACTTTAAAATCAGCTTAAAAACTATTACCTTACCTTGGACTTATTGGATTTAAGCTATGGAAGGGGGATCTAAAATGGAAGGATCCTCATGGACTATTACCCTAGCTTATTATTAAGCTAGGGAGCTTGTAGCTGCCTTAATTGGTACCTCTTGTTTAGCTAGAGGTTTAAGTAAGTTTTTCTTAAAATTCATTGCATTTTCATTATCTAGTTTAATAGTTATAATCTAGTTTACTCTTAATTGCTTATTAGTTTGCTTATTTGCTTAAGTTCTCTGCTTAATTGAGTTTTTTGTCATCTTATTGTGCTTAATAGTTAATGGTATGCATCTGTTTTTAGCTTAAGTCTCTTAGATCTTTGTTTTGCATTCTCTTGTTATAAAACTCATAAAAACCAAAAAAAATATTTAGAGTAGCTCTTAATCTGTTTAATCCAGCTTAATCTGTTGTTAGATCATGTTAATTGAGGTTAGTATAAACTATTAATTAACTGGTATCATAGGTTTAGTTGTTGGATTTGAAAATCCAAGCTTAATCAAATCTGTCAATCACATAAAGGGGTGTTTGGTTTAAGTAAGTTTGACCTCATATAGTCAAATATTTTAGTGCAAAACACTTGAGTTAGCTTTAGTTTCTCTTAAGGTCAATAGGAAAACAGTTTTTAAAAGTTAGATTTAATTTTTCAAAAAGTTATGGCTTAACTTGTAGGTCTTAGCACCAGGGCAAAAAGTGCCATTTGACTTGCTTGCTTAATCTTGATCCAAGCTCTATGAGCTTTTGTTTATGCTTGAATTGTGTTTGAAAACACTCACTAAGAGTGTATAAGTGCAGGTTTACCCATTTGATAACCTGCACTTGTTGTTTTTGCATTTTGCAAAGTGCATCAGCAGGAACATATCAGTTCCTGCTGTCACTTTTGTTTCAATTCTTAGCTAGGCAAACATAACTTTTAGGAGCTTATAGTTAAGTAGGATATAGTATAGATATAGCTTAATATAGAATAGGACTTGTTTTTCATTTCCAAACTTATTTGCTATATTACAATCTAGTTTAAAAGTCACCAAAAAGCTAAAAACTCAAAAACAGTAGTTAGATTAGTATAGCTTTTAAATTTTAAATTCTAGCTTGTAGTATTAGGTTTTATTGTTTAAATTAGTAGTCTATAAGTTGTTTGTCAAGTTTGCAAAAGCTCATTTGCTGTCTTTGCTTTTTGAGCAATTGAGCTTATTAAGTTTTTGAGCTTATTGCCTTATTTCCTGACTTTGCTCCTTTTATCATCATTTTCAGTTGTCTTCTATTAGTTTTAGCTCAAATTTCTTTTCATTTATAGATTAAGCATATCATAAGCTCTCAGGATCTTCTTTTACTTTTAAATTTGAGCTTAAATTGAGTTTTTTACAGCTTATTTAGTAAAACCAAAGGGAAACAAGCCCTTACTGAAGTCAGTTTATTCATAAGCTCTTTTAGAGCTTATTTGTGCTTTTCAGCCCTAAGTGCTTTTGATAAAAGTGTTCACACCAGCTTAATCTCAAACTTTGCTTTTATAAGTTTTTCAATTTAAGCATTTTTTTTAATCTCAACTTAATTTTGGGCTTATTAGGACTAGGGGTGAAAACGGGGGTTAGCCTCAGGGTAGGTTTTGTAATTTTTGGTATTTGCTTGTTTACTCAGTTAATCCTTTGTCAGTTAGTGTATTTGCACTAATAGTCCTTCAAGGACTAATTTAGTCCTTTCGTTTTAAGTTTTCAATTAGTTTTATATTATTTATTCAAAAATTAGGTTAGTTTTCCTAATTTAATTTAATTAAGCTGTATTAATAAGTGAAAAAGTAGGGCTTTTTAAAATTTATAGATTTCACGACAACACAGTTAGTCTCTTTTAATAGTGTAATTTTTACTAAAAAATGTTTTAGGATTTATATTTTTTTTATTTTTAAGTTTTTAATTAGTTTCGGATTTTTTAACAAAAATCTATTTAAAAAATCTAAAAAGCAAAAATAGTAATTCTTTTTCTAAAATTTTCTTTTTACTTTTTTTATTTTATAAAAATAAATTTCATATTATTTTCATATTTTGTTATTTGTAGGATTTAATAGTTTTAATAGATTTAATTCATAAAAGAAATTTCAAAAATAATTCAAAAACAATCATTTCTTCTTTTTTCTAAAATTTTCTTTTGTCCTATCTTAGGTTTAGAATTTTAGTTTGCATTTTTAGGATTTAATTTTGATTTACTTGCTTATTTGTCGCGTTATATTTGTTTCCCGTTAATCGTTTTAAATGTTTAATTGCCTTTAATTGTTCAATTTTTAATTGTTGCTTTTTATTTAGTACTCATAGCTTATCAACTCATCTATTTTTCTTATTCAAATCATAATCCGGACTTAAACGAGGTTTCAATTTCACTAGTCGTTGGGGAAACGACCCGGGTGATCATATTTGCCCGGTTAAATATACGTATTATATATTATATTATATATTTTTGAGAGTGAATTTTCCTTAGGGAATTTTCTTAATTGCTCTTTGAAGTATTATATTTTATATATATTTTAGGTATATAAAACTACAATCAGTTAGCTATATATTTACACGAATACACACTGGTTTGGTTGTTAAGCCAAGACTCGGACGAAGATATACAAACTTTACATAACTCTACATCAATCTCTTTTTTTTCTTTTTTTTTGAAAAACATAATACATCACAACATAGGGTTTATAACACGTGTTACATACTTGATATTTATAATCTAACTAATGACCCGATTTGAGGTGGATCAAAATAACATGGAGATCATCTAACAAACATATGGGGGTATTGGCTTAACTTTTCTTCCCCATTCTTTTGCAAAATAAATACTACCATGAATCCAATCGTCCAAAACATTATTTTAAAGGATAAGACTTAGGCAACCGTTGTCCTATTGTACTCAATAATTAACTTGGGTTAAACACATAAATGTCTAAAAGTGATTACGATTACGAGGTAGGCTAAGGAGTTTTTGGTGTCAAAAACGATGGTTTAAATGGTGACACTGTTCTTCTTAATATCTGGCTTATACCAGCAAATTATAAGAACCGTGAAAAATGTAGGCTCGAAGGTTTGTACTAGGGGTATCTTGGCACTAAAAATGAGTGCTATGGCAAGGGTGATGTGGATAGTTATATGATTGGTGTGACCATCATAACAATTATAGCTTTAAAACATGGGTTAATTCTAACGCCTCTTATCAAGCAAATCTTAATACTTACTATGCGATCTCGGGATGTATCACAAAAATAAGTTCTAGAATTTAATATACTTCGTACAATCATATAATTATTACCGATATCAATGATACAGAAAAAGGCGACAAAGACACACGTACATATCCCGTCAACGACGAAATAGATACATATGACTGCTCACTCCTTAACTAGTGAAAGCTAAAGTATGAACTAGATTAGGTATTTCAATATAGATACCCCGAATTCCTATAGAACTAATGGCAAACCTCACATTTTTTGTGGTGGAATTCTGGGGTTTTTTGTGTAGTCATACACTCATAATCAATGAGACGCTAATAATACTAGGTTTTCGTCGGTATGTGTCATAAAAAAAAAATTGGCGTAATAATTACCTTTTTTTTTTTTTTTTTTTTATGTTATGTTTCGATATACTTACCTATCATTTTAAGGACAAAGCAAAGGATAAATGAAGGAAAGTGTTAAGGCTTATTTTCCCTATATACTTAAGTTGACATTGTTCCCATATGTTCTATAGAAGTCCCATAAAAATGAATTAAAGTGTTGGGAGTTTGCTTGTGTCATAATAATTATTTTATTGGCTAGACACATGTGAGGCCTATGGGGTCTACACATATACCACTGAGGGTTGCCATTTTATATTATGTGTTATTGTATTTACGCGGATATATAAAATACCTACGTAACTCGGGATCAATTTTGGGTTCTAAAAAATAGTTGTTGTACCTATATTTAACTTAGACTCTTGAAAAGTTTACGAGAAAGCCTCAAACACCCATATGGGTGGCCGGCCTATAGAGAAGGAAAAAGGAATGAAGATCCAAAATATTATGGTTAATGTAATTAGTGCAACATCACAATTATTGGATTGATTTTGATTGATTGGACCAAATTAGAGATAATTCTTCCTCTCTAATCTCTATATAAACCGGCACATAAACACCTATAGAGTGTGTTTGTGTTTTCTTGGATCCAAACTTTTTGTATTTGTCCATTCAAAAGTCTTTTACAAAAGCTTAGGGGTTATGACTTAGGCATCTAATTGGTATACAAGGAAGTGTAGTGTGGATAAATCATAGAGGTGATCTCCATTGATCACTTGGTTTCATTGGGTGTTTTGTGTTAATGTGAAGGTCACTATTTGATTCTACCGATCACGCTACAAAGGTAAACTTTTCTTGATTTTACTTTGATTGATCATATGACTCTATGGATCCGTTGATGGTGCTTGTTCCGCTTGTTTAATATTTGTTTTATATGATATTTATGTGATTCAAAACCTATAGTTGTATCACGGCATCATATGAGTCTTATGATCATCTTTTATGCGTTAATAATAAAAAATGGCATAAAAAACACGTGTTTTTCCTGGAATCAAAAGGATAACTTAAAAACAGCCTCTAAGGCTAATTTTTGGAATTAATTCAATACATATGGGGTCTTATGATCTTTGATTTTTGATCCCATAGTCATTTGTTATGCATACTTTAATTGGTTTTGAATTCGGGTAAGTGTAAAAGCGGCTTAAATCGCACGCGCGCTTATGGAACGATTTTCTAGACTCGGTTTAAAATAGCCCTCGGGATTAAATTATAATTAATTATGGTTGTTTTAAGGTTTTGTAATAAAGTAACTATATGATCATTAATCCATTGGTTAACTGGTTACCAATCGGGTTTCAATTCTAGTTAATTTATCTTCTTCGATTCGTTGGCTGCTAAAACATTTTATTCTTGGTTAATCATTTTGTTTTCCGTGGGAAAAATACTGTAACACCCCATTTTGACTAATATAGCCAGCGGGCAAGATATTCTGGGGTGTTACTTCTTAGTACAACATACATAATCATAGAAAACGACTCATAAAGAGACGCTTTGGAAAATTTAGTTATCATTTATTTATTCATCAGAGTTTTATAAAAAGAGGTCCTGAAATCTAGAAACTTAAAGTTTGAATGATAATAGTTTAGCCATCTTCAAGTCGTGCCACTCGTGCCATAAGTTGTTAATTACCTGAGATAAACATGCTAAATAAGATCAAACAATGGTTGGAGAAATTCATAGGTTTATGATAAACAGTTTGAATACAAGTCATCATAAATAGTGGGTTACGTTGTTATACACCCATAATAGTAATAATTGCAATGCAGATACAATTATCATAGAAAACAGTATTATTGCCCCTTAGCTAATAACACGAAGCGTTGAAGTAAAATACCAATATTCACAAGTAGTTGCCCCAACGGGTGCCTTTCCAAACACCCGATAGATTTCACAATGAGTGGCTTTGGTTACCAAAAGTACATGCATACCAATGGGGGAGTTCAGTCCCAAATAGATCTATTCACAGCATTCGCGCTTACTCCGCAGAGTAATTAACGGTTCATGATAGTGGGGTCTTAATGGCAAAAGTAGGGACTTAGGCAATAATGCATCAGGATAGCATACAGTTGGAAAAATACTTGTATTCATGGTTTATAGCATGTATCCCCCTTGCTGGGGTTTATGAAACATTTCAACGAGTTAAAATGCGAGGCTATGAACCTCACCTTAACAAGGTAATCTGATTGATAGGCAAAGGTATATGAAATGAAAAGTAAACAGCCTTCAATACGCCAACCTGATGGTAATATGTCAAGTCTGAGTTTGGTTGTTCTATGTTTCAGAACTTTATTTCAAAAAGTTTATTTATTTTGGTTTTGATACTGTGAAATAACGTATCATGTTCGGGCCATCGTAATTCAGAGTCATGCAGGTAAACGTTTGAAGGCCACGACACTTTAAATCATTAAATTTAGCAAACTTGCTCAAAAAGTTAGACCAATATGGAAACCCCTCACATGAAGCTCCCTAGTAACGTGATATGATAAGATTTTAAGTTTCTTCAAAAGATAGTCGATGATAAATTACGTTAAATATATAATATAATTGATTTATAATGCGTCGATCGATGATTAATAATGATAAATGTGTCGGGTTTTAATAAAATCGAGTCTTATATTTATATATATTTTTAAAATTTATATAAAAATATTTTATTTTATATTTTTAAGTATGCAAAAATGGTAATATATACCCTTAATTTATATATTTTTACAATTTTAGTCCTTTATATATAAAGGATATATTATTTAAACCTTTAACTGTAAAACATGGCAAAACAGCCCCTTGTAGTTATAACTTTGGAATAATGACATTTTTAGCACAAAACTTATATAATTTCAAAAGTTTACAATATATACCCTATGAATGGAAAACATTTGTAAATCAAGTCCAAAATCTATAATATTGATATTTTTCAATATAGAAAGTATTTCAGGTTATAAGTTTTATAATAAGCTTAAAATAGTTAAAAATAATAAGTTTTATATGAGCTTATTAACCTTAGCAAAAGAGCTTGTGAACTAGAAAATCCAAAACGGGTTTATTGGGTTTAGAAAAATCAACCCAATGGGTTTAGGGTTTTAGGATATGATTTAAAGCTTATAAAAATGTTAAGGAAGCTTATTAGGATATCTTATAATAACAGCTTATGGCTTTAGCTTATAGATTTTATGAAAATGAGCTTTTAGGGTTTTTAGGGTTACGGTTTGGTTTTCAAGGACTCAAAACAAGTTTTGATTGTACAAGAAGATTATGACATAGCTTAATAAGTTTCTAAGATATAGTAAGAACATATAGAACAAGATTTAAAGCTTACTTGTACACAAAATGAATTAAAGTGGGTACAATGAGTCGAATGAGTTTATTATGACTTGAAAACTTTCGGAAAATGACTTTAATGACCTGTTTCTTTCTTATTTCTTGGCTACAAAACTGCTTTAGGGCTTCATTTCTCTTCCTTAGCTTGCATAGAACCTGATTTAAAAGTAGCTTTGAGTTTGAATGAGATATGGAAATGTATGTATGTATGTCGTGTATTTATAGTGTTAGGGGAGGAGTAGGGAGCAAGTTTGTGTGGAGTGGGGATCAAGGAGCTTGGAGTAAGGACCAAGGTACACTAGAGTGGTGACCAAGGAGGTTAGAAACTAGCTATGGTGAGGTGTAAGGTGGTGGAGGGCGCGGCATCACAAGGTGGTGGTGAGGTGGATTACTTGGTGAACAAGGGTGATGGAGGTGCTTGTGTGCTTGTTTGGTGACGTGGGGGTGAAGGTGGTGGTGAGGTCATGGTGCTTGAGAGGTGGTAGGATGCTAGCTTGATTAGATTTTAGTTTTAAAATCGAATTAAGGGTGTCGGGTTGGTTTTAGTTTCGGGTTAGGGTTTTTGTGACGAGTTAAGGTTAGGTTTAGTGCTAAGATTAGGGTTTAGGATTAAGGTTTAATGTTAGGATTAGGGTTTAGGATTAAGGTTTAATGTTAGGATTAGGGTTTTGGATTATAATTTAGGTTTCAGATGAGTTTTTAGGTTTCGGTTTCGTATAACATGAAATTAGGGTTTTAAAATTAGGTTTAGCATGATTTAAGGTTAAATGTATTGTTAAGTGAGCTTGTAATCCAAGCTAAAGAAGTTGTACGAAAATTAGAACAAAATTGGAGGGAAAATGAGCTTGATTTAAATTCCATGCTTAATTGACTTGTACATTAAGCTTTAGAAGGTTGTAACTAGGTTTAGGAGGGAAAAGATATTCAAATGTTGTTCATTGCAACTTGTACATATGTTTGAAGGCTTGTACATTCATTTTATATGTATACGTTACATATAATTAGGGTTTTGATATAAATGTTAACGGATAATGTTCATCTAGTAATAACGTTGTGAAATCTACGTTAAATAGATAACGTACATGGTATAGAGGCTGTTAGAATATTGACTTGACATATTAAGACGTTTACTTGATATAAACGTAGATAGAATTGGCATAGGTAGTTGCGTGAGCTTGTTTACTTTAGTTATGTAAACTACGTTACATAATGGAATAAAGCAAAAAATTTCCCTGTAAAAATGTGGTATATATAGATGTTACATTGTATCTGATTTAATAGATGGATATTACATTGATGAAAATCGCGGGTTGTTATAAATACATGCATGTTTGGCCATGGAGTTAGTCAACACCTTGTTAATACATGATATTATGGTATTATTATGTTGTGTATGCAAAGCCGATGAAAATCATGACCACTTGTGACTTGTTTAGCTTGATATTGTATTTAATTTCAGTTTTGGGTTTTGTCATTGTTTCGACTTCTTTTTGTATGTTTTAATTTTTGTTGTAGCCATTATTTGGGGAATTTTAAAGTATTATAAGATACGGATAAATGTATTCAATTATCAAAATTATTGTAACGTTGTTGGATTCGATGGCGCACAAGGGTTTTAAAGGCATAAAGTCAATTAAGAGTGCAGGATGTGATCTTCTCACTTAAAAATAGATTTCCCGGAGTTCTATAAGGAGTTAGAGGCTGAATTTTTTGGAAAAAAGGGGGGGAAAAGTTCAAAATCATGGGGATACAAACTTCTTCAACTGGAGCTAGATTGGGGAAGATTCCTTTCCAGGAGTTTTCAGGCCCGTCACTTCAGCTAAAATTTGATGGGCAGTTTTGGGCATATGTTCATTAAGGGTTTCACTGCTCTCATGATGGTTCTTGGAGCAAGTGGGAGCCCTCCTTGTGGTTATGTGGTAAACCCTTAGTTGAATTAGTGGTTTCATGGATTATTTCTGGTCCCGTGAGTTGAACATCTCCAACTTCGGCCCAGCAAACAGGTGATCTGCACTTTCGACCATAAAGTGCCTCAAATGGTGCTGCCTTAATACTGGCATGGTAACTGTTATTGTAAGAAAATTCTACCAGTGGTAAGTGTTTTTCCCATCCTTTTCCAAAATCTATAACACAGGCTCGAAGCATATCTTCGAGTGTTTGAATGGTTCTTTCACTTTGTCCATCGGTTTCGGGATGATATGCCGTACTCATGTCTAATTGAGTACCCAAAGCACTTTGTAATGATTGCCAGAATCTGGATGTGAAATGACTGTCACGATCCGAGATGATGGATATTGGCACTCCATGCCGTGAGACTATTTCCTTTATGTACAACCTTGTAAGGGTTTCCATACTATCTGTTTCTCTGGTAGGGATGAAATGTGCTGATTTAGTAAGGCGATCTACAATGACCCAAATTGTGTCATGTCCGTTTGATGTTCTGGGCAGTTTTGTAACGAAGTCCATCGTTATTCTTTCCCATTTCCATGTAGGAATCTTTGGTTGTATCAGCAAGCCGGATGGCTTCTGACATTCTGTTTTAACTCTAGAACATGTTAAACACTTGCCGACATATTCAGCAATAATTGCCTTCATGTTAGGCCACCAATAAAGTTTCTTTAGATCCTGATACATCTTGTCAGAACCTGGGTGAATGGAATACTTTGATTTATGGGACTCATGCATGATCAAGTCTCTCAGATTACCAAAGAGTGGTAACCAGCTTCGGTTCTTAATACAACGAGTTCCATCAGGACGTACTTCAAATGCTTTGTCCATTCCTCGTAAGTTCTCAGCCTTGATGTTTTCTTCCTTGATTGCCTCAGTTTGAGCTTCGAGAATTTGTGATGGTAATTTTGGATGAATGGTCATGACTAATGATCTAACTCGGAGTGGTTTGATTCGGCTTAAGGCATCTGCCACAACATTTGCCTTTCCAGGATGGTAACGAATCTCACAATCGTAATCTGCGAGCAATTCTAACCAACGGCGTTGTCTCATGTTCAACTCTTTCTGATCAAGGATATGCTGAAGACTTTTATGATCAGTGAACACAGTACACTTTGTACCGTATAGATAGTGTCTCCAAATTTTAAGAGCGAACACTACTGCTCCTAATTCGAGATCATGAGTGGTATAGTTTTCTTCATGAGGTTTGAGTTGTCGGGATGCATATGCAATAACTTTTTCCCTAGAAGTGATGCATCACATTAAACAACAAAATCATCGTTTCCTTCTGGTAATGCTAAGATTGGAGCTTCACATAGCTTCTGTTTAAGTAGTTGAAAAGCTGACTCTTGGTCTTTTCCCCAGATATACTTCTTGTTTTTCTGGGTTAATTCAGTCAAAGACTTTGCAATCTTTGAAAAATCCTTGATAAATCTCCGATAGTAGCCGGCAAGTCCTAAGAATTGACGTATTTCTGTGGGTGTAGTAGGAGATGCCCAATTCTTAACTGCTTCAATCTTGGCGGGGTCAACATGAAGTCCTTGACTATCAATTAAGTGTCCAAGAAATTGTATGATACTGATCCAGAATTCACACTTGGAGAACTTGGCATATAATTTCTCTTTTCTGAGTAATTCCAAGATTATTCTCTGATGATCTGTGTGTTCTTCTTTGTTACGAGAGTAGATGAGAATATCATCAATGAATACTATCACAAATTTATCCAAGTATGGTTTGCACACACGGTTCATGAGATCCATAAATACAGCAGGTGCGTTAGTTAAACCAAATGGCATCACTTGAAATTCATA
>BQNB010144538.1:0-16842 GCA_026074375.1 Tanacetum coccineum
GTTTGGTGCCCATTTACGTTGAATGACCATTTTTAGCTTACGTGATTTAACTTAATACTTGGAATTAAAAGCAACCGCGTAAAACACTAAAAATAAATAGTGAATTTATTGACGTCATAAATGACCCTAAAATACGGGGTGTTATATCTACTGAGAGTGAATCTGAGTCTTGGGGTAATGATGAAGACGACAGCAACAATGATCAAGATTCAAGTAATGAAGACATCGAGCAAGAGAATGAAAGTGAAGAGCAAGTATATGATTCGGAGCAAGAAGAAGAATCTAAAGATGATGATCAAGAAGAGGAGGAGTTTGTTCATACTCCCTCTCCCACTGATGATAAAGATGATGATAATCTGGAATCAGAAAGTGATGATGTGAATAAAAGCAATGAAGAAAGTGATGATGTGAATAAAAGCGATGAAGAAAGTGATGATGTGATTAAAGGCGATAAAGAAATTGTTCAAGGTGAGGGTGTTGATGCTGAAATGATTGACGCTCAACAAGGGAATGAAAATTTAGAGACTACTCAAGAACAAGTTGTTGAAGATGCTCATGTGACAATTTCTACTGTTACGAAGAAGACTGAAGTTCCTGTTACTAGTTCTTCTCGTTCATCCGACTTGGCATCCAAATTCCTAAATTTTTCAGATATTCCTCATACTGATGCAGAAATTGTTTCTCCACTAGATGTTCATGTCCACCATGAAGTCCCAAGAACTCAGGCACCCACTCTTCTTACAATACCAGTTTTTGTTATCACTGAATCATCACCTGTATACACAAACATTCCTCAATCATCACAAACCTTCACACCTCCACCAATACTGACAACACCCAATCCATCACCGATAATTGAAACTACAAATCCTCTATCTACACTTCCTGACTTTGCATCCAGTCTTTCGACTCAATAATAGAATCACAGTATTGGAAAAAGAAGTTGTTGATCTTAAGAAAGACACTCTATACACTCAGGTGACATCTTTAGTTGACAGTCATCTAGACACAAGGTTGGGAGAAACTAGACAAGAATTCATGAACTTCCTTTCAGAGTCTCTCATGGCAAGAATCAAAAAACAAGTAAAAGATTAGCTGCCTCAGATTCTGCCCCAAGAAGTGTCTAACTTTGCTCCACCTATAACTGAAAAGTTGATTAAAGAATCACGTGATGAAGTTACTCTAGCGAAGGTGTCTTCTCCACCACAATATATGGATGAGACTGCTTCTAGACGTGACTAGTTCAAGAAACCTACACCACCTCAAGAACCTATTGACCCAGACTGGAATATTGGCAAGACTACTCGGGAAGGACCAACCCAAAATTGGTTGATGACTCTAGCAGCTTCTACTTCTACTGATAAAATATTGAAGGACTTTGATAAATTGATGAGCACTCCAATAGACTTCTCTGGATACATCTTGAATGACCTAAAAATTGAGAATTTAACTCAAGAAGTCCTGTTTGGACCTGCATTCAGACTACTCAAAGGCACACGCTCTAGTTATGCTGAATTAGAATACGACTTTGAAGAATGCTATAAGGCTCTTTCAAAAAATCTTGATTAGGAAAATCTTGAAGGCGGTGACTATCCATTTGATCTTTCTAAACCCCTTCCTTTGATCATGTGTGGAAATCGTCAAAGAGTACCGTTTGAATTATTCATCAACAATGATCTTAAGTATCTTCAAGGAGGAATTTCGACTATGACATACACGACGTCTACTACCAAGACAAAGGTCGCTCAGTATGATCTTCTAGGCATTGAAGACATGGTTCCAAACATATGAAGTCCTGTTAAGGTTACTTATGATAAATATGTGTGAAAACACATATCCATTTTTGTTAGGATTAATGTTTTCTTTACTTAGTACCGACAGTTATACTTAGTACCGACAGTACAAAGTATTAAGTACTGTTAGTTAGTTAGTACCGTTGAGAAGATATTTAAAAGATATTTATGAGATATTTTAGAAAAAGATATGTAAGCATTTTAGGGTTATCCTTAGCATATAAAAGGATAACCTTTGGCATAGTTAGAACAGAGACGATAATCATATACAATATCATAGTTAGCAATCTGTAATCCTCAAGAACACATTAATAAAGTTGTTATTCAGTTGTTCATTGTTCTTCTTAGTACCTGTGTTAAGATTCCGCATTAACACATAGTATTCATAGTCATTGTTTCTACATAGTCATTTGTATTTATACATACTGGCTATCATCCTTTATAGGCTGCAAAGATCCATTCAGTTTATCAGGACCTTCATATCAAAAATAGCCCTAAAAAGACAAAATTGTGCTTTAAATGCTTGAATATTGCTTGTTTTATCTTTGTGATTGTGTAGGTACGGATAAAGCAAAAATCACAAGAAAATGGTCAAAACCGGACAAACACGAACACGGGAACAGAAGAGCACACAAAGAGCCAGAAGTTTTCTATCAAAGGTCAAAAAGTCAAACATCAGTCAACTCTTGGTCAACATGGTCAACACTAAAAGACAAATCCTAAAAGTTCCAATTCAGTCCCTCAAAATATCCAAAGTAACAAAACAAACCCTAAATTTAACTAACGATCGTTAGTTTAAAACATAATAATTGTTAACTCTTTATAAAACCAAATCCCACAACTCGGTTACCCTTATCCCATTTCCAAGCCCAAAGCCATTACCCTTTGGCCCAAGTCAACGAGAAAAAGCCCCGGGTCAAACAAACACAAACACACCCTTATAGTAAAAAAAAGCAGGAAAATTATTGTTTACTAGTTCATCGTCTCAGAAACCTTTTACCAAAGTTTAAAATCAGTGGTCTTTATTCATTGAGGGCTTAAAAGGGTAATTCAAGGAACAAAGTACACGTTGGCAGGGTAATACATCATCATAAGGCTCCTATTGGTCAAACCCCAAGAAAGAATGAAACAGTGGCAAGAAAGAAAACACAAGGAAATGATTGGATTTGTACTCATCTTACTCTCAGAAGAAGCACAAAGGTGTCACAATCACGGATTGCACTACTGGCAATCCGTGTGAGAGCTAATTTTAGATTCCAACAGGTCCAAGACCATTATCCAATCATTAAAGGAATCTAAGGGCCAATGATGAGAGGAGCGTGTAACTGAAAAGAGGACTAGAAGCTTCAGCTGGATACTATAAATACCCACACTCTCATACACATTAAGGGGGGTAGCTTAGTAGTTTTTAGCTTAGTAGAAAATAGCTTATGTAAATTTTCATTTCCATTTCCATTTCCAATTGTACTCTTAAATTTCACTTAATGTAATCAAATTTTAGTTAATGAAAAGCTTTCTTAATCTCTTTTAAGTGTTTACTCTCAAATTCACTCTTTTACTGTCAATAAGCTCTAATGTTAAGCTACTGTTTCATAAGCTCACTAAGCTCATTTCATAACTCTCACAAGTCTCTAAGCTTGTGATTGAGCTTAATTAATCCTTTAATCCACTTAAACTATAAAGATTAGCTTAATACTTTGATTATTGGACTCTTAAGCTTATGTAAGGGAAACTAGCCATGGATGAGCTTCCAAGGACTTTACTAGCTTATCTAAAAGGATAAGTTAGAGCTAGTAGATAAGCTCATTTGAGCCTTTTAGCCTTTGTTTAGTTAAGGCACTTGTAAGTCTCTTTTACTTTTCTGTCTTTAGTTTTCTTAGAGTAGTTTTGCTTAAATTTGCTTATTAATTGCTTATTTGCTTATCTAGTGGCTTATTTGTACTTATTTCAATCTATTTGTGCTTACTTGATTGATTGTTTTTAGCTTTTGTAGCTTAGATCATAGTTTCTTCATATCTGTCATAAAATCATATAAAAACCAAAAATAATAGTTAAGTTAGTGTAGCTTATTGTTTATTGCTTATTATATATTTAGGATTGCTAATTAGATTTATTTTAAGCTATTTTACATCTAGTTGATAAAGATTGATCATTAAATCTCTTATTCATTAGCTAAGATGAAATCTGTCAAAGTTAAAGGGGTGTTTGAAATAGTGCAGTTTGACCTCATAAGTCAAAGTAACTTGGTAATTTTTCTTTGGTTAGTTTGATTTTCATATTTGATTAAGTATTAAGCGGTATGAGATAGTTTGAGCTTAACAACATTGTTAAAAAGGCTCTTTCTACTCACCTGCAACCAGGAGTTTATTTCAAAAGCTAAAAAGAAATTTGGATCAAGCTCTTGTGAGCTTGATCTTTGTGTGTTTGAGTTAAACTCACTCATTGAGAGTGTCTGTGCAGATTGACAACTTGGTACACCCCTCTAATATTTGTTTTGCCTCTTTGCCATTTGCATCAATAGACACCAACTGCAGTCTTAAACTGCAGTGGTTTTCTGATCAAAATTAGAGTAGCTTATTTGGTTTTAGCATTTAAAATCATAGGGTTAGATTAACCTATAGGTTAATATAGATAAAAATTGGTTTTTTCATATTTAACATATTACAAAAAAAATCACTTTTAAAGTTCAATAAAAAAACCTCAAAAAAGTCAAAACATATAACTATTACTTAAGCTTTTAAACTTTAGATTTCTAGCTTAATATTAGTTTTTTAACCATTTTTATTTGTAACATATTAATAGAGTAATTAATTTCAAAAGCTCAATTGTGTGGGGTTGGGGGACCCCCCCCCAAGGGGGGGGGGGGGGGGGGGGGGGGGGGGGGGGGTGCCACCCCCACCCACACAAACGGGGGAAAAAGGGGTAAAAAATATTATTCTGTAGTAGTAATGTGAGCGTTTTAATGTGAGTTTTGTATATTGTGATTTTTCTGATTTGCCATTTTAATGGTTTAAATTTATAATGATAATTATTTCTAGCTTAAGTACGTTTCAAAATTAGTTGCTATACATAATTAGCTTTCTAAAAGTGTTTTTTTAAAAGTGAGATAAAAAGACTTGGGCAATACACCCCAGCTAGCTTTATAATTAAATTAGATGTGTGCAATCAAAACGTTCTTCTAGGCAGCAACTTCAATAAGCTCGTTTAAATTATGGTGATTTTCTAGCTTAAATGTTTTTGTTATAGTTGCTTAAAAAAGTTCATTAACTATCTTTTGTTCTTAGTTTTTTTAAAAAAAAGAATGCATTCGAAGGTAGCATGACTCCGAACCCACGACCTCAACACCATCAACCCTTTTATAAAACAAAAAAAAAAAACAACACCACACTAACTACCGCTGTCTATTGGTCTTTTTCATATACTCTTGCACAAATCTTTTATTATAATCGTTTCCCCTTAAACCTATTAAGTGTTTTAAAGCTTATTTCGCGGCTTATTTTGATAAAGGGACTCGGCTGATTTTTCCTAGATTTTAATTAGTATAAACTTTTTTCTGTAAGTTTTCAATATGAATTTTTATAGTTCTTTTAATATTTTTTAACAATTTTAATTTCCATTTAAAAACTAAAAAAAAATCATAAAAAATGGAGAAATAATCAAAAATAAAAATCTTTTTTAGAAATTTTCTTTATCATAAAGTTCACATAGAATATATATGCTTTCGTAGGTCTAAATTGCAATTTTGATTTTTAAAGAACGGATTCGTTCCCTTTCTCATTTTTCGTGTTTTTAAACGCTCATTTAACTCCGTTTTGTTCTATGTTTTCTTTAAACTTACTTTTTATTTGAGAATAGAAGTAAGCATTTAAAAAAATTAAGATAGATTATTTTGTATAATTTAGGTTTTTTTAACTCCGTATAAGATCCCATTTTGCCTTTTTATTAATTTTTTAGTTTCCTCGTAATTGTCTTTATGCTTAATATGTTAAATTTGTTAATGTTTAATTATTAAAAGTATTAATCAATCATCTATTGTTTCCAATTTAAATCATTGTCCGAGCATCAAACGCGGATTCAATTTTATAAATTGTTGGGGAAACGACCCGGGGAATCATACTTCCCGATTAATATACGTATTATAATATATATATTTGTGAAGATTTTCCTTTTTACCTTTTTCCTCAAGGGTAATCTGGTAATTTTCCATCATATTATATATTTTATAATTTACGTATATAGATTCTGACAAATCAATTTTTGGCGTCGCTGCCGGGGATTTGTGATTAAGATTCTATCGTTTGAAGTTTGTTGATCGTGATTTGAAGACTCTTTCATTTTTGAAAGTTTTGTTTTTGTTAAAAAATCAAAAATATAAAAATATAAAAATAAAAAGTAAAAAATATTTTTCTTTTCTTAGTATAATTATCATATAAAAAAATCAAAAAAAAAATCATCCATAATAAAAAAAAATAAACAAATTTGGTAAAAGAACACCAACAAATAATACCTTCAATTGAGGTATTATCCATTAGTAATTCCCAACTCAATTCAAAGATTTAAAAAAACTTGCCATTTGTGTCATTTACGAAATACGGCTCACCTTAAAAAGTAAAATTGTTAAGAGCTACCGTGAAGTAAATTTGATTATTTGGTTTAAGTTGTCTTCTCGTTAACCGTTAAAATAGTTTGTTAAAAAATATAAAAAAAAGTAAAAAATTTTAGTTTAAATTTTCTTTTTCTACTTTATGCATGCGTACAGTTATCGTTCTCATTTAAACATTGAGAAATAAAACCATAAGGAAAAATCCAAGTAGAGAACCTAAAAAAAGAAAAAACGTATAAACACAAAAAGATCTCAAAATTTATAGAAAGAACCGAACAGATATTAATACTAATATGTCTCAAAAAAAGGTAATTCACTGGTACAAATGACCCGCAACCGTTAACCGTCAACAACAAGCCCACCGCTGTTGTTCGCCCATTTCATTTAGAAGGAACCTTTTGTTAATCCTCCCGTAGTTTCCAATGGCTGAATAATCGAGTCACCAACTATGGCATAAATGCTTCCAAATACCACCACCAAGGGGTACGAGGATGCAATTGTAATTCCCGAAATCAATGCTAACTTTGAGTTAAAGCATGTTTTGATCATCTGTTCAAAACAAACAGTTTTTTCGGACATGATAAATAGAGGATCCACATGCTACACATATTCGTTATTTCAATAAGGAATTACATCAACAATGAGATTCTCGGATATCAGATCACGAATAATACAATTAACTGATGCTTAGTCGCTTTCTCTGAAGGTATCAAGCCCGGATTTGGCTTAAAAAAGAGCCTCCTCGATCAATTTTGACATGGGATGATCTTGTTTCAAATTCATTAACCAATTCTTTTCTACTTCAAAAACCACAAATCTTCGGAATGAAATCACAGATTTCAACAAAGATTTGACGAATCATTTTACGAGGCATAGTGGATCGATTTAATGACCTTCTTCGAGCATGCCCACATCATGGATTTTCAGAATTACATCAGTTAGATACGTTTTACAATGCTTTGAATGCTAATGATCAAGATTCGTTGAATTCTGCTGCGGGTGGAAACTTTTTAGATAAGATGCCTCGTGAATGCTTGAGAATTATCGAGAGTAAATCCAAGGTTCGTAATTCACGAAACAAGGCAGTCGTTGCCAAAGTGAGTTCGAATTCATCTACCCCCGGAATTTCACCAGATGTTGCTGCTCTTACAACCGAAGTTTCTGAACTTAAGAATATGATGAAGACTATGCTTATACGACAACAAAAGCCCAAGCTCCCGCACACCGGAAAAGCGGTCGAAGCATAGTTTGTGTAACTGTGGAGGTCTCATTCATAAAAAACTGTCCACCACACGATGCAATGTTTGTATCGAGATAAATTCAAGAGTACTATCACAATCTCGCAGCTAATTTAATTAAGGAAATCCATTCTAGACCTCCGATGGTTGCAAACCAAATCCGACCTCCTTTGGTTTTCCTCCGATTCAAAATAATCAAAACCGTTTCAATCAGAATCATGGAAATAATTTCAAACCAAAATCGAGGAACCATTTCAATCAAAACCGTAGGAATAACTCAACCAAGAGGACAATTACAATCTACCAACAAATCAACCACCAGTTTACCAAGCTCCATCTCCTGCTCAGCAAATGCAAGATGTTTCAAAGACTGATTTTGAGAATTATGTCAAGGCTAATGATGTTGTGTTACGAAATATGCAAAATCAAGGCCAAGTTTACAAAACCAGATTGACAAATTTACGGAAAAGCTTTCTAAATATCATAAGTTCCAATACCACTTCGTCTTCAAGTTCAGGTACTCTTCCAAGTCAAACCGTAACTAACCCTCGCGAGCATGTTAATGCTATCACCACACGAAGTGGTAAAACTTGTGAAGGACCTTCGACTCCTCTTGTTCCTACTTCCGTTGTTTTGACTCCTCTAAAGGAACCCGAACGTAACCCGGAGACGTCAATGGACAAAGTGCAAAAACCAAGTTCAGAAAATACCGTTACAATCCACCATCCGAAGATCAAGAATCCATTTGTTTATTGAAATTCTGAAACAAAGGCTAAGAAAACTATTCAAGAGCCCTAATTCCACCAAAGCCTGATTCATATACAACCTAAGAAATTCCATATCCCAGAGGATAAAGTAAGAGAGAAAGATACACCCATGCTCAGCAGAGTGGATTTGTTGGTTGTTTGTTTTGTTGGTTATTGTAGTCAGTATATGAGTTGTTTAAACAACTTCCCTTATTAAGAAATTTGGTTTAAAAGATGCATTATTGAAATGCTAAAATTTAACAAATGGTTAAGCACTTTATTGAGAAACAAAGAGAAACTTGAGGAAATCGCCATCACAACCGTAAATGTTGAATGTTCTGCCATCATATTGAACAAAGTTCCTGAGAAACTCAAAGATCCCCCACCCAAAATTTCTATTCGTGTGCTCTACAAGAACTTGATAGGACGAATGCTTTAGCCGATTCCTTAGCTAGCCATAAATCTTTTATCTCCATTCTAATCTACAAGCATACTTGGCTATGGAGCTTTGAAGCACCCCAATGATACTCGAACTTGCTAAACCGTTTCCGTACCACCCAATGGGTATAGCCAGGATGTTGTAGTTAGAGATTGATGGTTTTCACCTTTCTGTACTGATTTTGTTTGTGTTAATTTTGTACCAGACCCGAGAGTGCCTATTATTTTCGGGAGACCTTTCATTCTCACTGCAAAAGCTCTCATTGATTTATACGAGGAAAAATTAACATTAAGAGTAGGAAATGATGAACTTGTCTTTTATGCTGAAAAATCTAAGAAAAGCAAGAATAAGCAGTTTGCTCATGCTATTTCTGTCATTGATTTTTCAAAAGATAAGCCATTTAGTGGCAGTACCACTAATCATTCCGATAATCTTCCTCCTAGTTCTTCTCCGGTGAAGACTAGTGATAATCTTGAGGAGTTCGCCGATGAACTCACTCTTCTTAAAAAGGTCATTCATGAAGAAAATTTTCAAGTTTATTCAAACCCTCTTTTCGAATTTGATGACAACTTCACCTCTAGCAACGTAAATCCTCTCTTTAACGAGAAAGATAAAGATGACGAAAATGAGAACTCCAACGTTTCAAATTTTGATAAGCCAGTTTTACTTAACACACCTTTGTCCGATAAGGTTGAGTGTTCCGATCCAGAAGTCGATATTGATGAGATCGATGTTTTTCTAGCCATGGAAGTTTCTTCTAATTTTGAGGAAGGTTATTACGATTCAGAAGGAGACGTAATTTTTCTTGAAATTCTGCTTAGTAATGACACCACCGATAATCTCGCCTTTCCAAGTGATTTCCAAATCATGAACAAAACAATGAATCACATAACACTTCGATTACTTTTCTCCAAGGAGGATCCTTTCTCACCATGAGTATCGCCGAGAAATCATATACACTCCTTCGAGGATTGGCTAAGAGCATGAGGAATATCTTAGTCTTATGACTTTTCTTTGTGAGATTTCAACTTCCCAGTCACCGGAAAATGTTCATGCTAATTCATGTTTAATTATCGAATCTCATATCCCCGTTGAGGATAGTGAACTTGTTCAAGAAGAGATCGATATATTCCTCGCTTCCGGTGAATTTAATTACCACCAGGTATTAAGAAATGATATTCTGAAGATAAGTTACTTTCTACTTTTCCTTCCCGATTAAATGAGTTACCTAACCTTGATCATCAAGACAACCCGTCAGCTCCTCGACCTCCTCCAGAAACACCAAATGTTAAGATTCTCCTTGAGCCTGATACGGGCGTGATAAACAACTTTGATGTGCTAAACAAAAGAGGCTTGTTTCAACTTCGAAGAAGGTGTTTAGATTTTTCTCCCATTTTTCACCTGCCCCGAGGATTCTCCTTTTATTCTCTCTCTCTCAGGAGTGAGGACCTCGTTTTTGACCCCGGCATCTTCGTTTTTCATTTTTCTTATCTAGAGCCGATGGTGTTTTCAATGGAAGTTTCTTATTCCAAGTATTGCTCTCCGCCTAAGGACGAATGATCAGGATCGAGTCAAGCAATGTGACTACGGGTACCAAAAACAATACGCTTCGTGGAGGCACCCCCATGCTTAATCCATTCTATTTTTATTTAGCTTTCTAATGTGTTGGAGAGCTTGTAACTCTTCCGTTCTTTGTGTTTGTTGTTTGTTGTTTGTGCTTGTGATTTTTTGCAGGATGAACCCAAATTTTCTGAAGACTCTCGTGTTCGGTGTTTTGTCCCGGTCCACTCGAGCTTCCTAGCCTTTGCTTGCCATTAGTTTGGGGAAATCCGATATCCTAAAGATTATTATCGTCTAACATTTATCTTATAGCACACTTAATAAATGGCTAAAGATTTTTGTGATACTTTCTTCATGTTTGAGTTATACATTAGACTTTTTGAATTCTAGTATGGGGTTTTTAAGTCTTAGGCTAGAAACAATGGAGAAAAAGTTTATTTTAGTATGGGGTAGTATATCTTCGATATGATCTTGCCTACTTTTACCCGTTGTTCTCACGTACCCCGTTTTCCCACCAAAATTTTCAAAAATATGAAAAATTTTAAAATTTTCAAAAATAAAATAAGTGTTTTTGTCACAATTTTGACTTTCTTGCTGGGTAAGAATAAGAGTAAATTTTGACCCGATCGAGCGTGTTGAGTTCTAGCTTCTTCCTCAACTTTTAGGCTAAGCATTCGCGATTTTCGCGAAGAACGAAAAATGATAGAGTTAAGTATGAGTAGGATGCTAAACAAAGATTATTTGGAAATCTTAAGAGCTCATGAATTTAACTTGTTGCTTTTTTCTCCCATTAAGCTCTTAACACGATTAAATACAGTGCTGCTTTTGGCGGATTAACTATAATCACAATTTTTATGTAATATATATAGCAAAAATTTTAGTTTTAGTTCAAATTTATACTTGAATTTTTCAAAAAAAAGAAGTCTTCTTTAAATAAAATATATATATATATATATATATATAAAATGTTAAAATGATAAAAAATAAATATAATAATAAAAGCTGTGGGTTGATAAAAGTTTACTACCTCTTGCCGTCATCAAGACCGATGTTGGTAGTCTTTCTAAAGAAAGCCTATAGTAAGGAATAAAGATCCGAGACTAGATAAAAGTTTGCTGCATCTTACCGCTCCAACTGATGTAGCACGAAGCTTCTAAAAGGTCGAGGGTTACAATTGCATAAATGTCTAGATAATTAAGTTTAAATTAATAAATTGACTTCTTTTTGTTAAATTCAAATATGCTTTTGCACTTTGACTAATCATTTTAATAAGCCTATGATTATTCGAGGAAAACAGAGAGTTTTTTGAAACCTAAGGTCCGTGAGTCCCGATACTAGTCTCTATGGGGTGTCAAAAGCCTGGTCACTTAGCCGCAAGGTTGGGATGTGCCGAGACGAAAGTCGCTACAGGGGATGATCTCGCTTTTAAACTCATTATTCTAAGGTGGAACGTAAAGCATAGTATGTTGCAAAAAATTAATCTATGGTTGAAATTCAAGATAGCACACTCACTTAAGATATAATAAATGTCAGGAGTAAAAAGTTCACAAGTTACAAATATGAGTAGTGTTAGCATCTTACTGATAAATAAGCTGGATTTTGTATAAGCTTGGTTTGACAAGTGAAAAGTCTGAACTGAATTTATCCTTTTTGGGGCATTCTCGGAATCGAAATGCATCTTGTTCTATGATCCCTAACAGTTATGGAAATAACAAAAGTCAAAATTATCTCAACTATATTATTAGTGTTAAAAAATGAAATGAAAAAGTTATAAAAAAATAGGAAATAGGGGTGTTTTATAACTTGTGATCTCTTAACTCTCTCCACAAAAATCTTTGCTACTTTTCAAAGGCTTAGTTTGGGGAAGTTTTGAGGTATTTGGTTATAAAGCATATAAAATTTTTTTTAACGTGGAGGGATACGCAATCGCTATTTTGGGAATTTTGATATGTGTAAAACACATATCCTTATTTTTATCAAAAATGGCCCTAAAAAGACAAAATTGTGCTTTAAATGCTTGAATATTGCTTGTTTTGTCTTTGTGATTGTGTAGGTACGGATAAAGCAAAAATCACAAGAAAATGGTCAAAACCGGACAAACACGAACACGGGAACGGAAGAGCACACAAAGAGCCAGAAGTTTTCTATCAAAAGGTCAAAAAGTCAAACATCAGTCAACTCTTGGTCAACATGGTCAACACTAAAAGACAAATCCCAAAAGTTCCAATTCAGTCCCTTAAAATATCCAAAGTAACTAAACAAACCCTAAATTCAACTAACGGTCGTTAGTTTAAAACCTAACAATTGTTAACTCTTTATAAAACCACATCCCACAACCCGGTTACCCTTATCTCATTTCCAAGCCCAAACCCATTACCCTTTGGCCCAAGTCAATGAGAAAAAGCCTCGGGTTAAACAAACATAAACGCACCCTTATAGTAAAAAAAGAGCAGGAAAGTTTGTTGTTACTGATCATCATCCTAACCTTTTACCACGAGTCAAAATCATGGGGCTTTTATCAATTGAGGGCTTAAAAGGGTAATTCAAGGAACAAAGTACACGTTGACAGGGTAATACATCATCATAAGGCTCCTATTGGTCAAACCCCAAGAAAGAATGACACGGTGGCAAGAAAGAAAACACAAGGAAATTGATTGTTTGTCTCATCTTACTCATATAGAAGAAGCAAAAAGTTGTCACAATTATCGATGCCACGCTGCAATCCTGTGAGCCTAATTTTTGATCCAACGATCCAAGACCAATATCCAATTATGAAGAATCTAAGGGCCAACGATGAGAGGAGGCGGTAACTGAAAAGAGGACAGAAGCTACAGATGATACTATAAATACCCACACTCTCAACACATAAGGGGAATAGCTTAGTATATTTTTAGCTTATAGAAAAATATTTGTAATTTTCATTTCATTTCCATTTTCAATTGTACTCATAAATTTCACTTAATGTAAATCAAATGTATAGTTAATGCAAAGCTTACTTAATCTCTTTACTGTTACACTCAAATTCACTCTCTTACTGTCAATAAGCTCTAATGTTAAGCTACTATTTCATAAGCTCACTTAAGCTCATTTCAGCTCTCATAAGTCTCTAAGCTTGTGATTATTGGCTTAATTAATCCTTTAATCCACTTAAACTATAAAAATCAGCTTAATACTTTGATTATTTAGACACTAGCTTATGGAAGGGAAGCTAACCATGGATGAGCTTCCAAGGACTTTACTAGCTTATCCAAAAGGATAAGCTAGAGCTAGTAGATAAGCTCATTTGAACCTTTTAGCCTTTGTTTAGCTAAGGCACTTGTAAGTCTCTTTTACTTTTTTGTCTTTAGTTTTCTTAGAGTAGTTTTGCTTAAATTTGCTTATTAATTGCTAATTGCTTATCTAGTGGCTTATTTGTACTTATTTCAATCTATTTGTGCTTACTTGATTGATTGTTTTTAGCTTTTGTAGCTTAGATCATAGTTTCTTCATATCTGTCATAAAATCATATAAAAACCAAAAATAATAGTTAAGTTAGTGTAGCTTATTGTTTATTGCTTATTATATATTTACTGATTGATAATTATTTTAATTTTAACTATTTTAAACATCTGGTTTGATAAAGATTAATCATAAATCTCTTATTCATTAGCTAAGATTGAAATACTGTCAATGTTTAAAGGGTGTTTTGAAATAAGTGCAGTCTGACTCATAAGTCAAAGTAAACTTGTAATTTTCTTTGGATTAGTTGATTTTCATAATTTGATTAAGTATAAAGTAGGTTTGTAGGATTAGTTTTAGCTTAACAACAATTTTAAGGCTATTTCTATCTCTCCGTACACCAGGGGATTTTTTTCAAAAAGATAATAAAAGAATTTTTGGATCCAGCTCTTGTGAGCTTGGATCTTGTTTGTGTTGAGTTTAAACACACTCATTGAGAGTGTCTAGTGCAGGATTGACAAACTTGGTCACCTGCAATAATTGGTTTTTGCCGTCTTCCATTGCATCAGATAGAACACCACTGCAGTCTTAAACTGCAGTGGTTTTTGATCAAAATTAGGATAGCTTATTTGGTTTTTAGCTTTTAAAAATCAGTAGGGTTATAGTTAACATATAGGTTAATATAGATTAAAACTTGTTTTTCATATTTAAGCTTATTACATAGGATAAATCAGCTTTTAAAGTTCAATAAAAAACCTCAAAAAGCCAAAAACAGTAGTAACTAAAACTTAGCTTTTAAACTTAGATTTCTAGCTTATAGTATTAGTTTTTATCATTTATATTTGTAGCTTATTAATAGAGTAATTAGATTGCAAAAGCTCAGCTTCTGTCATAGCTTATTGAGCTTTTTAGCTTATTTAGATTTTGAGTTTTTAGTGCTTATTTCTGAGTTTGTCATTTAGATGGTTAAATTTAGTTAGCTTAAGTAGCTTTTCAAATTTAGTTGCTATACATCATTAGCTTTCTTTTTAAGTGCTTATCCATAGTTTAGAATAACTTATTAAGATGGATGTTTGCTTATGTGCTTATTTCTTAGTTAGCAGTTAAGTGTTTTAAGTATTTAGGAAAAATATGTTTTCTGTCTTAATAAGTTGTAAACAACTTATTCTTTAAGTTTCATTAAAAATTTCTTTTATTAAAGTTGATAAGCACCAGCTTATCAACAACTTTGGTTTTATAAGTTTTTGAAAAAAAGGGAAAGTGGAAGTCGGGGGTGAGCAAGACTCGAACCCCCGACCTCAACACTCTCAACCTTTATAACACACACACTACCACTGCGCCCTTGGGTCTTATTCGTTATTCATTCACACTATTAAATCTTTATACTCATTTTTCCCTTATAAGCTAATTAAGTTGTTATAGCTTATTTCGTGGCTTATTTGATAAGCTGTGATTATAAGCTTATTTTTCCTAGGTTTTAAGTAGTATAAGCTATTTTCTGTAATTTTTCTAGAATTTTTATAGTTCGTTTAGTATTTTTAAACATTTATTTTCATTAAAAACTTTAAAAATCATAAAAAATAGAAAAATAATAAAAAAATATAAATCTTTTTTAGAAAATTTTCTTTTATCATAAAGTTCATAGGAAAATTAGTTTTGCTTTCGTAGGGTCTAATTTGCAAAATTTCGTTTTTTAAAGAACGAGATTCGTTCCCGTTCTCGTTTTTCGTGTTTTAACGCTCATTTTAACTCCGTTTTTGTTCTAGTTTTCTTTAAACTTACTTATTAGTTAAATAGAGTACATTTAGAAAGAAAAAACTCAATTTGAGTTAGTTTTATTTTTAGTAATTTAAGGTTTTTGACCTCCGTTTAAGAGTTTCGTTTTGCGTTTTTAGTTAAATTTTGGTTTCCCGTTATTTGTCTTTATGCTTAATTGTTAGAATTTGTTAAAAGTAGATAATCAAATCAAACTTTGTCTTCAATTCAAATCATTGTCCGAGCATCTAACGTGGTTTCAATTTCACAAGTCGTTGGGGATAACGACCCGGGAATCATACTTCCCGGTTTTTCACTTTTGTCCTCAAAGGTAAATTGGTAATTTTCCATCATATTATATATTTTATACTTTACGTGTGTTAGATTCTACGAATCACAACAAACATAAATTCCATATTACTCAAGACACATCTATTTGTTTATTTAGTTACAGATGGATTTTTATAGTTGTTACATATTAGAACTCTCAATGAGGTGGTAAAGTATAAATCGTGCAAAAGTGTTGTTATGCGCCTCACGGTCATAACATGCGATTATTAAAAGGTGAGGTGCAAGTTGATCCAGTATGCCATTCATGTTAGTTTGACTATATGTACGACCAAATGCCCAACAAACATAAATAGCTGGATCAGGAATATGAGAACCAATACTATGTGGTCCCTTCTTATATTATAATTCAGTACATGCAAACAATAATCATGTCGATTTCATTAAAAAACTAAGCCATGTCAACTATCAAAACTTTTGGTTTTCTGGTGTAGATGAGATGAAGAACCTTTATAACAACAGGTACAATAGGCTAATACGTAAAAGTAATCCTCTACATGCGAGCCCAGCCAATGCCAAGTATCCACCATGCCATGAACCATCACCCTGCAGAGCAAATGCAATTTAATAAGTAAATCAGAGACGAACATACAACTATATGCTCAGTAGTTTCATGACAGGGAGTTACCGATAACAAATGACAGTGAAACAAACGATGCAACAAAGAATGCGCAAAGTAAGAATTGCCATTTCATGGCAGGGACTTACAGATAGCAACAATAAATCTACTGTAATATCATCATGGTTATGAAATACCTTGATTTTATGAGAAATCCACAATCCAACATCTTGAAGTAATTTATTTTTGGGCAA
Source organism: Tanacetum coccineum (assembly GCA_026074375.1). NCBI lineage: Eukaryota > Viridiplantae > Streptophyta > Magnoliopsida > Asterales > Asteraceae > Tanacetum > Tanacetum coccineum. The sequence goes on from BQNB010144538.1 coordinate 16,734, forward strand.
ATCGCATAAAAAGGTACTCATCTTAGGTCCAATGTCAATTAAATGTACCCATCTTTTTTTTCTCAATTTAAGGTATCCATCTTGTTTTTGGTTGCAATGTTAGGCAATT